>LKNJ01002092.1:82941-114380 GCA_002120245.1 Maccullochella peelii | reverse complement strand
CCCCATCAGTCTCGGGCAGCATCTGCAGCAACACATCGGACTACCGGGCAGACTACCGGCTAAGAAGAGACTCCTCCAGCACTCCAGACAGCCTCAGACTGGTCGTCATCGTCTGTTTTTACTCCGGAGACTGCGGATTTTATCCTTGATCTTTTCCTGTGGATACTGAGAGTGCGCACCGCCTCCCAGAGATAAACAAAGTCTAGGGACATTAAGTCTGCTGTTATTTGTTTTCTAGCTGGGAAATAAAATCCTCTATCCTTGTGTCGGTCCAGCGGTCTTCTCTGCCCTCCCTCCGGTTTAACTGCACCGGTCAGACTTGGAAAGAGCAACAGCCTCCACCGGCGCATCAGTGAGGTAAGAGATGCGTCTCTTTTAACCACATTATACAATTATAGTCATTCGCCGTGCCTGTTGTGTGCGGGGTGTTACAGGAGCGGAGTCTCCTGTAACATCCTAATGACAGGCCTTTCTGCAGCAATAAACCATTTCGACAGGCATCAAATTGGCTCAAAAATACATTTCAAGATATAATTTATTTGAGGCAAAAATAACCATTTAGACTGTACATGCAGGCATGTCATCAGTAGTTTATTCTAAGTGTACTTCACAAAGTGCAAAAATCTGGGTGGACGATTTCACACTTTGTGCTGTCCGCCTCCAGCCTCCCAACACACACACACACACACACACACACCTCAATACTGGGCCATATGGAACCCACGAATATTACATAAAACTTACATTTCTCCTCTGCACTTCCTCCTCCTCCTCTATCGCTCTCTTTCTCTGGCCTCACCTGACCCTGTTTTAAGGATACAAGATGCTTGTCTTATACCAGAGCAGGGATGGGTTTAGAAACTTTTGAATGTGGGGGTCTGGACTGGTGGACAGTGGACAAAAATCTGTTAAGACTCACATTTAAAGTCCTTTATGTAGTCGTTTTGTGTGTCTATGTAGTCGTTTTGTGTGTCTTTCCAGTCGTTTTGTGTGTCTTTGTAGTCGTTTTGCATCTCTTTGACACAAAAAACATTTATTCCATCCAGTCCAGCTCAGGCCTATATTGATCCGATCTGATCGACTGGACATTTCCCCATGTAGGCAGGGCTGCGCTGGTGTGATACCAGCTGGACTGGTCCCAGAGTTGCTTCAGAGCTCATTGACGTGCAGAGCAGATCGGCTGGTTGTAAAAGCTCAAACATATCCTGTCAGCAGCTGGCATTTATTATCCTCAGCAGCATCTCTTCCTCAGTTTAATGCAAGGAGCCCTTTCTTTCTATCTTAGTCTCCACTCTCAGCTGGTCAGAGCTCTGCCTGTGCCCTTCTATTTTTAGTCTCTATTTACAATGCAGTAGCTATAGAGGCAAGACGAGTCTCTCACTCGGTTTTCCTTCATCTGTCTCTTTGCCTTGTATCTCTCATTTTCTGTTTTATCCCTTTTGTTTTTGTCTTTTCCTCTTTCACTCACTCGTGTCCTTTTCACCTTTGGTTTCTCCTTCAAGCTGCTATCTCTGCCATTATCAAAGCCAGACAGCGATTCAACACATTAAGCATTGGTAGCAGCTCACCTCAAACTGCCACCTGCTCCACGGACACGCATACGCACGCACGCACGCACGCACATGGCCGTGTGAGGCTGGGAAGACAGCGGAGGAGACAGGGGGTAGAGGTTAATCTCTGGATGCTTTTGACCCAAATCACCATGCGACCTACATACCTTCCCCTAAAACAACCACCCAACAGTCCCCACCACACACCCACCCGGACATATCTTTAAAAGGCAGCACACACACAAACACAGATACACAGCCTTTTGGATGCCGAGCCACACTATGACTGAACAACAAATTTCCGAGGCCCGGTGAGTTAGTAATTAACTGTGACAAAACATGCTGCAGCTACTGGATTTGGCCTAAATTGCCTTCAAGTACAGAAGAAGAAAAAGTTTGATTAGAACATCTCAAAGAATAGTTTTTAATAAAGCAAAAGTAATTAACTTCTTCTTCATCTTCCATAATACCTGAGCATAATCTTGAGGCAAACCTGACCTCTCCTCACGGCAAAGTGTCCCAGCTTATACTTACAGCTCCATATCTGCCACAGTAACCACTGCATACACACCCAAACCTCAACCAAACACCACACACTGCGGCAACCAACATTTATTACACTGATACGGAAGTGCTTGAAAGTTGGGCCTAAATTAGGTTTATATTGGATTACATCAGTTTGACTTCTAACGTAACAAGTTTACATCAATGAATCATTGTCATATTTAGTATAAATAGTGCAAAAATGAGACCACTGCTATGAAGACTGCACTGCACTGTTTAATAATTAGTTTTTGGCTCTACTTCAGATTTCATGGAAAGCATAGGGCACTGTTGTTCCAGTGCAAACACAGACAAAGCCTGGTTCAGAAGGTAAACAGAGTATGTATTTAAATTGACTAGAAGTTTATTTCTACAGTGATTCAGCAGCTCAGCTGAGGAAAACACATCACACAGTACACTGGGATCCAGTACAGCAGATGAAGATGAAGAGTATAGCCATAGTAGAAGCGTGTTTCTAAAGATGGCAGATGACCGCCCACCCAGAGCGGTTTCTGCCTGTTTAAAGGAAGTTTTCCTTGCTCGTGGTGGGAATTATGGGATCTCTGTAAATAATATCATCAAGACTATGTTCTAGACCTGCTCTATATGAAAAGTGCCCTGAGATAACTACTGTTATGATTTGGCACTATATAAATAAAATTGAACTGAGTTTAACTGAATGTTGATGGTCGGTCTGTCGTTTAGTCGGCCCACCCCTTTGCTCCAGACTGAAATCTCTCAACACAATTGGATGGAATTTTGTACAGACATTAATGGTCCCAGAGGATGAATCCTACTGACTATGGTGATCCTTTGACTTTACCTCTAGTGTCACCATGAGGTTGACATGAAACTGAGTGAAACGTCTCAATAACTATTGGATGGATTGCTACGACATTTATGTCCCCCCATCTGGATGAATTCTATTAACTTTGGTGATCCCTTAACTTCTCATCTAGCGCCATCATCAGGTCAAAATTCGTTTATGACCACATTTTTGCCAAATTTGTGACATTCCCATCAGCCTCAGCTGTACTTTGTAGCTCAAAGCACCATGCTGTAGAGCCTCACAGAGAGACACTTAGTCTTGTTTTAATGTCGCTGACATGACAATGCTGACAGTTGATTGTGTTATTCCACAACAGTGATATTGCCACCCAATCTTGTATGTACAAAACTGCTACAATGTCCATTATTAATAAGACCACTTGCAGTGTATCTCCACTGTGTATCTCTGTAAAGTCTACACATGTCCAGAGAACACATTGACATTTAAGTCAAAACCAGCAGGCTACAGCCAATACACAGCCTTATTACATCCTGTGTGAACAAGAAGCAAAGCTTTTAGTTTCTCCTGATGGCAGATGGTGGAACGCCAGTGGAAAGAACATTTCCAACATGTTTATCCTCTTCAGTACACTGAGAGAACCTTGAGGAAGCCAATGTCAACCATGTGACAGTAAGCAGATGAGGGTTTAAGAGATTGGTTAATAGTAATTTTATCAAGGGATTACAATAAATGTGTCAATGATATATTGGTGTTTTGATAAACTACATAAGCACCTTTAAATATGACTGCTGGTTTATGTGAAATGTGTTATTTTGGAAGGTTTTATCAGTAACAACCACAATTGGACATGACTAACTCCTGGCTGGGCAACAAAGAGAAAGAGGAAGAGAGATTGCTAATGTGTGGAGTAAAGGATTAACTGTTTGTGAAAATGGACAGGGAGCTCTTAGCGAGGAGGCATCTGTGGAAGACAGCAGGAAACAGACGGAAAACAGATATCAGAGAGCAATGAAAGGAAGAAAGTGAGAACGCTGCAGAGAGGAAACCTGCCTCAACTAATCTTTTTGATTTAAACCTCATAGTGTAAGACAACAGTAGAGTCTTTCCATGATTTCAGTCTTTAGTAAAATGTTTCCATTGAGTGGTGTCTAAGGCTTAAAGTTTGCTCAGGTTTTAATTAGCTGGTGGCTGAGATGCAGAAGATAAACATAGACATATGTACATGGGTGGGTATTGGCAGGCAGAGTAATTTGAGAAGGAGACAGGACAACGGAAAAGGTAAATGATGGAGAGAGAAGAGATATAATGGATATAAGCAGGTAGGTAGATGAGTGAGAGGAGAAAAATGAGGGGCAACATTGTTACAAACATAGATTTGATTTAATGTATTCATACATTACCTACATAACCCTACATTTTACAGCTGAATACTGTAATTACAGTAGTTTAATCACAGATTACAGAAATATCATTTATCAATTAATAATGTCAAATGTCTTGTGGTCCTTTTTGAAGACACATTTTGATTTACATCTGAATTTCTATTACAGGAACACACTAACTTTGTAGGAGACTGTAAACTTACATTCACACCAAAATCACCTCTGTTTCACCATGCTTATACATGACAATGAGAAATGGACAGTGTGCTCCAAGATGGTAGCACACAAATAAAAAAGTTCTTCAGACTTCCAGCTTCTGATCATGGATGTTTTGGGTGCTTTTCTGGGCTCATAGAGAATGCGACGAATTTTCATTAATTCATTAAGTTGCCTGTGAACATAATGCAGGCAGCAATGGACCGTTCGCCAAACCCAATCCCACTTAGCTGCTGTTGCCACACCTGTCCAGCATTCTGTTCTAACATTGTAAACATTGTTTAACTTTGTTAAAATCACAAAGGTTTCAATTTCTAATAGCAACTGCTGTAGTGATTTGTTATAGAATACGTAAAGTAAGCCTCATGAACACACTACCAAGCTAGTGGTGCAGAGGCTAGCCTAAACATGGCACTTCGGCTCTCTATAAGATACAATGATTGTGGCAGATGTACCACTCAAAATACTTCAAGATCCTTGATGTCAGACAGAGGTAGACAAAAACTTTTCAGTTCTAGGTGGCAACCGTTGATTTTGTTAAGAAATGACATCTGTTGCTAGCAGAGTTTATCCGCTGTAGCTAGCTAATTAACTAAAGTTAGCTTCATGAGTGGGTTAAAAATGCTGCCTCCAGCTGACTTTAATGTTTGAAGTTGACTCATTTTAAAATGAGAGCTCTGTAAATGGCTACTTTCATGATATCAATCTAAAAGACTGAGGCTAAAGTTGCAGTTACATTATATTAAATCAATATAGTTGATTCAGACAGTCTGATTTAGCATTTCTGGGCAGTAATTTTTCTGTACACGGTGTGCCATCATCCACCTCCTTTACGTCCTAAAGCCAGTCTACTCCAAAACTGTGCATCCCTCTTTCAGAAAGATAGCGACAGAGACTGAGGCAGAGAAAGAGAAAGAGAAAAAAGGTGAGAATGAGACGAATTAGTAAAAGGAAAATGAACAAGACAGCAGACAAACAGAGACGCTGGCGGAGAAGAAGTGCGAAAGGAAGACGCGGTAGAGGCCGGGAAACAAATGGAGGGAGCAGACAAATAGAAGTGAAAGTGGGAGAGAGGGGGGAATAGGGATGAAGGGGATGGTGAGTGATAGAGTTAGAAAGCATTCAATCCTCCTGTCGTCTCTGGAGGGTGCCGCTGAAACCTGATCCCAGCCAGGACAGCGCTCTGCCTCTCTCTGCCTCTCTGTCTAATATTGGTAAGACACCCAATTTGCCAGGTAATATTGCACCTGGTGTTTTCCTAAAACTCACAAAAGGACACACACATACACACACCTCACTACGTCATTATACATTTCTCACTGTCTTCCTCGCTGCCTGTCACTGTCTCAGTCAACCTTTTCTTGTCTCTCCTCTTGAATCACTTTAAAAAAAAAAAAAAAAAACAGTTAAGTAGCTGAAATCAGCCAGCCATTAACATGTACGCCGGCTTTTACATGTTCAGACAGATGATTGATTAGTTCTGTTCCAACATCAATGTCCATTTTGAGGAGGGAAAAATCAATCAATAACTGCTAGTTAATGCTTATGGTTGCTTAAATATTGATGATCTGGTATGTAAAAATGATTTTACTTTTACTTTTGAAAAGGGGGAAACAGCGAGCTATAGCAGCCATATAACGTGTTAATCAGTGAGCTCTAGAGGTGCTGGTAGGCGGATTTTGTTACCTTCAGAGAGCTAGCTGTTTCCAGTCTTTATGCTAAGCTAAGCTCACTGACTGAAGTCTTATAGCTTCATATTCATCTTACAGACATGAGAGTGGTATCGATCTTCTCATATAACTCTCTGCAAGAAAGCGAATAAGTACATCTCCCAACTATTCATTTAACAGACAAAATTGACACTGTATTCTGGTATGGGACATTAAAACTTTCTCATATGTGACGTCTGTAGGGACATATGTAGAATAAAAGCATATGTTTTTTTTTATTATTAGATTCTTATTTTGACTGTATATTTTTTTCCATTTTTCCAACCATCATTCTAACTACACTGCACTTGGGTAAAAATAGAAGTAGAGAGTTTCAGAGCCAATAAATGTCTATTGTATTGTTATGGTTTATTTAGTTCATTAGCATCCTGACCATGCGGTGAAGTAGGTGTTGAATTCAGAGCTGCTATTTCCTGCCTCAAAATGCCCCCTCACTCACTAAACTGTCATAAAGGACAATTGCATAATATCAAGTGTTATTTAATGTCCCTTAAAAATACCATTGTTGTTTCTGTGTTGAAGCACCTCAGTGAGATCGATTCTGAGTGCAGACTAGACAAGCACTCGGCTCACCCGAATCCTCAAATGACTCACACAGGCGCGCACACACACACACACACACACACACACACACACACACTTGAGGGTACACAAACACAAGTACACACACACAAGAGGGGAAGAGTATTGTTGAGAGGGTATGGTGGACACAGAGTGTGGGTGGGCAGTGAGAGAGATGGAGGGAGGGAGGACCAGACAAAGAAAAAGACGCAGCGGAAGAGAATGAAGACAATATTGCTGTAGAGAGTTGCCCACTGGCATGTTTGGCTTTCTTGGTATCATGAGTTACAAATTCACGTTCAATTATTAATAATTTGTAAATATCTGATATATCTAACATATAAGATAGAGGTACAAACTGGTCATGGCCCAAAATACATTACACAAAAGCCCTTCCTTTCACTGTAACCCTTCACAACCAAATGTGTATGTGTTGTTGGCTATGTAAAGTTCTGTGTTTAAAGAAATATTTCAACATTTTATTCACTTTATTTTTGAGAGTGAGACAAGGTCAATACCACTTTGTGCATTTAGTAGCAAGAGACAGTACATGTTTAGCTTAGCTTAGCATAAAGGCTGAAACGAGGTAGAAACAGCTAGCCTGGCTCTGTCCAAAGTTTAAAAATACAGCTACCAACACCTCCAAAGCTCATTAATTTACAATATATCTTGTGCGTTTAATATGTACACGACCAGAAATGACAATAGAGGGAGTTACGTGTTGGATTTATTTATTCACGAACAACAGTTCAGACATCCCGGGCATGCTCACTAGCTTTTCTCGCACTCTCTGTCCTGGTGTTTCAGCTGACTCAATATGTGGATAATTTGAATTTTGTTTCAAATTAGTTGAGCTACTCCACAACCTTTCGACGTACCCCTTGGCAGCTGCAGAAGTACACCTGGTTGGGAATCACTGTAATAGAGGATCACATCCAGCTTAAAGCTACTTTACTGTCTTTTACTGTTCTTTTTTTTTTTTTGCTTCAGATAGCCCTCGATGCGGTGGGGTGTGGTGGTGGTGGAGGTGAGGGGTGTGTGTGTGTTGGGACACCGCTACATTTCATAAGCGCACGCAATAGGACGGGGGAGGGGGAGGATGGAGGGCAAATGGAAAGAAATGGGCCGCAGCAGCAAGTACATGCTGTCCCTTTTTCTTCTTTTTGGGCACAGAAGCAAAACATTTTCTCTCTAAACTCCCCCTTCAGCTATTGAAAATCACCTCTACTCTAACCTGCAGTCATGAATCTTTGTATGACATTATCAAAGTACAGGTGGCAATATAGGCTACAAGAAAGGAACCAACATTTGCATAAAATTGATGTGAACTGCTGTTATGTTGGTTGCAAACGTAATTAAATTTGGCATATTCATCAAAGCTGTGGAACTTTTCCTAAAGTGGAAACATTTAGCCCGAAGGACACAAAAGAAGGCAACTGAATGTATCCTGTGGTGTTAAGTGGGTCTGCCAATTTTGGCAGCACTTGTTTGTAACAGCCTCTACGCTCCCTTCCTGTAGGTGGAATCGCTAAGCAGCGGTTATAAATCAGATGTACTTCGTGGTGTTCTTGCTGCAGGGCACAGGTGTATTGAGTGTGTCTGCCTACTATTTAACAGTGTTATGTACTGTATAAATATAACTCTGTCCTCTCCGATGTGCTCAGGTAGAAAAGCCCTACATCAAGCTGCAGCCATGGATGAGATGGACCTGCCCCAGATGAAGAAAGAGGTGGAGAGCCTCAAGTACCAGCTGGCCTTCAAACGAGAGAAGTCCTCCAAAACAGTAACTGAGTGAGTAGTACAATAGCTCCGCAAACAACTGTGATAAGTAGCTGTGAGGTTGAAAATAAAATAGCTTTGTTTTTGCTAAATACATTGAGCACACTGAAAATCATCAGAAATGTAGTTAGACACACTGTGCAAAACTTAAAAAGTTGCTCATCCACTTACACAGCGGGTCAAGTTTCTAACTGAAGATGTGAAGTAAGACAGATTTCTTAGCGTATTTACAAGACAGCATTTTTAAGCAAACCAGTATTTTGACATTTTAGGAATTATTAGCTTTTTTGCCCAGAGTTAGTTGAGGAGATTGATACCACTCTCATGTCTATACAGTAAATATGGAGCTACAGCCAGCAGCGATTAGCATAGCTTAGCACAACTACTGGAAACAGGGGGAACGGCTAGCATGGCTCTGTCCAAAGGTAACAAAATCCACCTACCAGCACCTCTAAAGCTCACTAATGAAAACGTTGTATCTCGTTTGTTTAAAAAATTAAGTGTAAAAATGACAAGACTCTAGAAATTGACACACCTGGCCAAAAAATATTCCAACACATAACCCTCCATAAAACCACATTGTCGTTTTTACACATTTCTGTTTTTCAGCTAGCCTGGCTCCGTCCAAATGTAACAAAAACACAAGATTGTGTTAACAGTGAGTTTTAGAGGTGCTGGTAGGTGGATATTGTTACCTTTGAACAGAGTCACGCTAACTGTTTCCCCCAGTCTTTGTGCTAAGCTAAGCTAACTGGCTGTTGGTGGTAGCTTCATCACCTTTAACAGACAATATTCACACTATATTCTGGTATGAAACATTACTTTCTAATATGTGGAGACTGTAGGGACATATTCAGAATAAAAGCATATACTGTGTGTTTAAAAAATTTTTTTATTAGGTTCTTATTTTTATCGTATAGTTTTTCAGTTTTTAAAGACATCCAAGCACCATTGTAACAACATAGAGTTTAAGAGACAGTTAAATAAAAATACAACAAATATCTATTGAATTGTTATGTTATAAGCAAAAAAGCGCATTTCCCAAAAGTGAGGCCTTTACATTTTTTTCAAATCAAACGTTTCTGGTCAGCATGGCAGTTGACAACTTAAATAAATCACAGTTCCATGACTACTGAGCAAACCCCATCTGCTAAAAAAGGCTGTGTGATATGGTCGAAAGCTCCAGGGCAAGTGAGTAACTGGACCGCGAGTGGAGATTGTTTAACCAACTGCTGTTTCCAAGGTAACTCAAGTATTCAGTGGTTTATTCAATTATACCATGATATAATAAACGCTACCCGCAGATGATTTTGGATATGACAGCATTAGTCATTCTGCCACAATGATAAAACAGTGATATGACTTCATTAGCTAATGTTGCCTTGAAGGCTATTGTCACAGCCACCGCTCACAAGCAAAGCTGCAGCCGCCATTAAGTTCTGTGCAGCACTCTCTTTGTCTAGTGCAGTGCCAGTAGACTAAGGGCCAATCAAGGAAACTCAGAAGAAACACTTCATCTGAGGCTTCATCAGCACTGCTAGACAGGACCGTCTTTTGACTAATTCTGTTTTTCATGTAGAGTACAAAAGTATTCAGGGTCAGTGTTCAGAAACCCTGTGTTTAACTCTTGTGAATATAAAAAACGATTGAAAAAAGTAGGAGAAGCAGTGATGGAAAGAGTGCTTTGTTTTACTCAAGTAAAGTACTGTTACTTTATGGATAATTTACTGAATTTGGACGGGGTGAATAAACAGGGAACTAATTCAGTTACAGATACGTTACAAAGCAATATGTATCTAACGTTTGCTAACATTAGCCATCATAAGCTACAGGTCATACCAGACCAAGTAAGGCTGTAGTTTTTTTTTTTCTGTAGTGCATTTTATTGCTTATGAATTCAACTTTTCATTTTTAAGAGGAAGAATGTGTTATTTCTTCTTTTAAAAGGAAGGGTTAGGGTTAGATTGACCACTCTCATGTCTGTAAATATGAAGTTACCACCAGCAGCAGGTTAGCTTAGCTTAGCATAAAGACCAGAATCAGGGGAAACAGTCAGCCTGACTCTGTGCACCCAATCCACCACATCTACAGCTCACTAACTGACATGTTATGTAAAAACAGTGTAAAAACAACATGGTGTGGTTTCATGGGGGGTTATATGTGGGACTACAGGCACAGGAAGTTGCTGCGCCCGGCCAAGCTAAGCTAAGCTAACCATCTGTGTGGTTGCTTCATATTTGTTCTACAGACATGAGAGTGGTTTTTATCTTCTCATCTAACTCTCGCAAAGAAAGACAATGAGCGTATTTCCCAAAATATCAAACAATTCTTTAATGCAAGTGAAAAAATGTTTTAATTACACAAAGCACAAAAACGACAGATTACTCATCTAATCGTCACTGATGTATATTGTGAATGGCTACTTTCCAGTTGTAAAGCTTATGGAGAGCCAATAACATTTGTTGTCTTTGAGGGATGTGATTTCATCTGCTTTAAAGTACACTACTTTGGTTAAATAAGTAAAATAAAACTTTCTCCAAAAAGTGAAAGTACGCAAAAAGCTACATTTGCAGAGGTAAATGCACTTAGTTACTTCTGGCTTCTGGTCGCTCAGATTCTCCCTCTCTTTCTTGCCTTGTATGGAAAAGAGGAAAACTGTATAAAGGGTGGACTGTGATAATAAACTTCCTCTGGAATTTGAAAAATGTCTCTGTCTCTCCACAAAGCTTGGTAAAGTGGATAGAGGACGGCGTCCCAGAGGATCCCTTCCTCAACCCGGAGCTGATGAAGAACAACCCGTGGGTGGAGAAAGGAAAGTGCATCCTTCTCTAGAAGAAAGCAACCACCCTGCCATGACCTTTCAACTTTAACCGCCCTCACCAACACACAGATGACCCCTGAACCTGACCCACCTGGCCCGGCGCTGTGAGGGCCATGGCAGGACAGCGCCTCCTAACCTCTCACCGTGAATGTACGACAGCTGATATCCCCCAACTTTCCTGAACACACACCTCAACAAGGGCACAGAAACACACACTCGCACACTATCACTCCAAACTTGGTTTTTTTTTCCCTGACTGCCACACATTCACTGCAAGTTTATTCCTGCCACGGCAATGCATCATTACTATGATATATGACGATGATCAATACTCCTATTACATGTCTCTATATGGATATATGATGACTTATTTATGCAGCTGCCAGTCACTAGCTTTCTCTCTTTTTCAATCTCTACTCTTCATTGTGAGCATAGCAGTTATTTTCCTTCCATTTTTGATGAGTTGTAATAAACTGTAGAGTCACATTCTCATTGCAGATCTGCTGGGGGGGATTTTTGTTCTACGTTGAGATATAAACCACTTGCTCTTTCAAAATGATCACTATCATAAAGCCAAAATAAAAAGAATTTCAATTTAAAGTTAATAGATTGCGGACGTCTGCGGTTGACAAAATAACTACATTAAAGTTGTTAACACCTGATTAAAACTAAACTATCCATAACAGCCTATAATGGTGTATAATTAAATGAAGATCATTTATAGTAAATACAGTGTATACTTACACACCAAGGATTTGCTCATGTTGGCTTACAGACTATGGTTTTAATGTCGAATTGCAATCCGTCTGGGTTTTCCTCTGCTACATTGCAGTAATGCACTTGAAGCCGTTTGATAACTGGCCAAAAACACCAGAAGAAGAATAACTTGAGCACTCTACCAGTTTTGTTACGACAATAACAGTTCAGCTAGCTAGCTAACAACTGTCCATAAGCTAACACGAACACATGGGTAATTCATATTTAGTGGGTTGAGCAATTGGATTTCAGTCCATCTGGAATGCTTCTTGAATGTATTTACAATTAGCTTTTTTGACATCTGAACGCTATCTGATCCATGAAGTGACTGAGTGTAAATGGCATCTTTGTCCACAGTTGAAGCCTTTCCCATCCAACATGAGGGCAGTTGTAATACATTATACGCATACTGCAAGCCAATGTAACAGTATGAATTATCCTTATTACCAATTTTAAGTCTTTATAGGTTCTTATGGTGCATTTTTATTGTAATTACACTTCAAACCCAATTAACAAATGTTGCCATTGTTACAGATCAGATATTTTAAAGATAAAAGATTAATTCCAAGAATTTGTTATGTGGAAACCATCTTATTAATTGTCTAAAGGTGTCAGTATGCTTGAAATGAACCAGTTCGTACACAGTGTCGGAAAAGACAAAACTGTTGCTGTTCAGAACGTCCATGTCATAGAGACAATAGAAGCCTTTACACGAAAACGAAAGCAAGAAAGAACATGCATGAATGAAGAAAAGTTCAGGAAGACAGCGAAATTAGCCGTGTTTTCAACTTTCACATGCCATCTTCCCAGTGTGACTCCTACAGTTTCCATTATGTAGTTTTGATTTCACACAACTTGCAAAGCATGGTTATCACATTTACATTCTGCAAGCAGCGTTGTTTTGCTTCAGTGTCATTACATCAGAAAGTGTCATAGCAGCTCTGTATGTGTTGTCAGAGCAGAATGAAGCTATGGGTCTCTGGGGGGGTGGGGGTGGGGGTGGGGGTGAGTTTACTGTTCCTTCTCCTCCTTAGCTACAGCCCCTTAGGACAACACACAAACAAACATTCACACACATACATACACGCACTCAACATGCAAACAAACCATGCGCGCGCACACACACACACTCTTTCCACACATGTACAGACAGACCCCTTTAATTTATTAACTTATTGATCAATACTTATTGGTTTATTTATTTATTTATTTATTGATGAGACCTTTCTCTCACCTTAGTTTTTGTTTCCTGTGTCTGCACTCCCTCTTCCTCATACCCCAACTTGAACGAAACAACAGAAAATGACCAAAAAAAATAAACTACACCTTGCCAGATCACCATCTACTACTGCCTTGTACACAGTTTCCTTAAAACAAGAATGTAAATATGTGGCATGATCACAGCGGACCTCAGAACTGGCCTGCGTGTGCGTGCATGTGACTGTAATTGTGTGTTTATGTGTTCATTTTTCGTTTTTTTTTTTTAAGTGCATCAATTTGGACATTAGGCTCCCATGTGGATTGTGAAGCACATACACACACACATGCAGCTGTGTCACACACACAGGCAGGCCTGAGGCCGAGCAGGTCAACAAAACACACTCTCTCACACACACACACACACACACACACACACACACACACTGCTTAGTGAGAACGTGTATGAGGGGAGGAGTGGCAAGGATGTGGGATTCTCTAAATGACTTGGGACAGGGGAGCCTCACATCATCTCAGTACTGTAATGAGTCTCAGTATATACATTTTCTTCAAGATAACCCAGTTCCCTTAAGGCTACTCAGTGCTTGGATGACTTTGGTTGTAATATGTGTAATTGCAAATATTTAATTTCCCTCTTTTTTTAAAATCAATTTGAACAATTACAGCCCACGACACGTTAATAAATTGTTTGTTTTTATCAAACATGCTTGCATCTATCTTAGAACTGCACTTCTTACTTCCTGTAAAACATGTCTGAGAAGCAAAGATTCCATCTAATCATACTGACATGTTTCAGATTTATTAAATACCTTTAAGTGAGGCCAGTGAATTTAGGATGTCCAGTACAACAATAAGCATGTATGCAACATGACGACTCTAAACGGAGCCATTTTAGAAGTCCCATGGTTCACTGAGAGGCATGTATAGTATGTACCTCCCTTCTTTTGGACTATGGTTTATTTTATTTTAATAGTTTAAGTGTTTGAAAGTACACTGTATGTTAACTAGTTGACAGAATGATGCTAAAGCTTTGCGTTAAAATATAGCCTTGTAATTTCATGATGAATGCATGAAGGGGGACTGTTAAAATGGCTGCCACGGTACAAAGAACTAAAAAGTTCTGAGCCTCAGGTTTGTAGCATTTCCAGTGTTAGTTTAATCCCTCTTTCAACATGATTTTAGGATTCAAAGGTTAAAAATTATTTTTTTTAGCTCTTATTATAACACCACTGGAAAAGCAACAAATGCTGCCCGCTACAGTCTCACAGCGGCCTAGCTCCAAAAGTACATAAGAGGATTCCTGAGTCTGCCTGTCCCTTGTCTGTTTTCTGGTCAGCAACTGTAACTTTACTTGTTTGGTTTGTTTTTATATAATCATCTGAACGTGCGTATGTATGTTATTACTATTATAATGACAGCATAAAATCTTGTCTAAATATCTAGCAACATATTCCTTGTGAGAGTGCTTTGGAAAAATTATTATGCATCAGATCAAGTCCTAGTGTAAAGATGACGAGCAATAAATTAAAGATCATTTTTTATTGAATGTTTTACAAAAACATTTATCTTATTGAATAAAGTAGAAGATTTTTAGACAACTTGGTTGTCTTGGTTGTTTTTATGTGTTTTGTATGTACCTGTGTATGTACAACAAGTATATTTTCAACTGCAAATCTGCAATAAGAGATTTGAATCACTGCCTACATCTTCGATTTAGTCTGTGATTTGGTTGGGTGCTGTGCTCATTGACAGCTGCAGGTGGCATTAAGAATGGGGATGGCATCTTCTAATGCCAGAGACAGAAAAAAAATAGCAACAGAAACATTGCCACAAAAATGACAACAAGCTTGGATGACATCAACGCAGCTGTGCAGGTTGTGAAGTTGACTTGCAGAAATAACAACTCTTTAATTTGTATACTTCTTTAATTGTTGTGGAAAAAACACAAATGCAGCTTCTGTGTTGACTGAAAATGACAGCAAGCAGAACAGATACATCACTTCCAACTGGGCAATATAACCCTATCTCTAATCCAGAAACTGACTAACGTGAACATGATGTCAGACTGAACAATGAAGTGAAACAAGATGGCAATTCCGTCTGCTTAGCAGAGTATAATAAGAGAGACAAAGAAAGAGAAAAGGACAGGCGCCCATAGCTAAAAGTGTTACAATGTTGGCTGCATACTGCACCCAAAATGTACCAAATACCCACTACAGTCTACAAAAGGTGGCTGGTTAAACACTTGGCAAATGGCAAAATAGGAACTTTTGTTAAATGATCAATGTTAGTCATATTCATGGCCATATTAGCATTCTCGGTCTTGGAAAGTCAGCTGGTTTACTAGCTTACCAGTTAGCTAGCTATTATGTATCAAACCAGCTGCTATGAAATTGATTTTTTTCCCAAGGTAGCAGTAAGAGTGCTAGCATTCAGATTTTTAGCATCTTGTTCTGCCGCATTCCTTTTTGCTGGGCTGTTCCTTAGCCCAAGAAACTACAGTTAAGTTTTCCAACTTCTTAGAAGAGCTCTGCTTTTGGGATATGTTAGCAAAACTACTGGATACGGCTGCAGGCGAGAGAGGTGGGTGGATAAAGTTGGTGGTTTTCTCCTTCATAGACAACAGCACCTGGCTAAATATACACACTCAGAAATTCTCCAACAAATGGCAAAGAAAGAAACTTTTGTAAAAAAAAAAAATCAACATTAGCATTCATGGTCTTGGTCTTGGAAAGTCAGCAGGCCATCCAGCTTACCAGCCAACTAGCTCGGCTGTCACAAAATTGTTTTTCAGGCAGTCGAATGCTAGCCTTCCAATTCTTAGCATCACTTCCTGCCTCTTGCCTTTTTGCTGGGATTCAGTCTGATGTTTCTTAGCCAAAGAAGCAGCAGTGTTTTGGCTCTGAGCAGCTCTTCCTCTGGGATATGTATATGCAAAACTCTTCAAGTTCAAATCTGCAAGAGAAGACAAAGAGAGAGAGCGCTGAACGATAGAGCAAGAGACCTGGAGAGAAAATAAAAAAGACTGAAAGATAGGAGGTAGAGACAGAGGAGGCAGATGGTCCTATAAAAGGCCACACTCAAGGGAAAGACAGAAAGCTACAACCTCCTCTCCTCCTTCCCCTCCACTGCTTCTTAAAACTCATGAATAATAGAAAACAGGAGGGCTCTCACTTTTTTCACCCCATCAGTGCCTCTTGGTCTCTCACTTTCTCTTTCTCTCTCCGTCTATCAATGGCTACCCTTGTCTCCTTCTCTCTCAGTATAAATCCACAGTGTGCTGAGAGGAAAATGTATATAGCAACATAAACTGAAAAGGTGCGCACAACCAAAAATATATCGCCTGAACTGCTGGGGATTACTCCACACGGTATAACCCATTAAATACACCTGCTTCACATCTAGCCTTTGCAACTTTTGAAAGAAGAAATAACACATTCTACCTCTTAAAAATAAAAAGGTAAACTCATAAGCAAGAAAACACACCTTTGCTCAATTCAGTACACACAGGGATTTTGCTGCTACAGCTTTACTTGGTCTGGTATGACCGATAGCTCATTGTGGCTAATGTTAGCTAATACTAGCTAACTTTAGACAGATGTTGTTGTATAACTGCCATTACTGAGTCAGTTTGACTCTTCTCTGCTTGTGCTTTTCTTGTGCTACACTTTTACCCATTATACTGTCATTGTGACTTGTGGCCAAAGAGGCTGGTGTTTGCAGAAGTTACATAATCTCGCTTTAAATAACCACCACTGCAACACTGAGTTGACCAGTGTTATCTGGTCACACAAAAAATGCTGTAAGTCATTAGCACTACTTATTTTACTTTCCATTCTTAAAAGGAGTGAACTCCCTCGGCGTGTATATTTAAATACTCATTAGCGGGAGAATAACTCAGCAGCTGGCAAATATCATGCTATGAAGAAAACAAACAAGTAAATTGGTATAGTTCATATCTCCCTAGAACGTGAGCACAAAAACAAATTGTAAAATAAAAGCCCCCATACGGTGAATGTTCTGTCAGTGTTATCTGATGTTAAGGAAAATATTTAACTTATTTGGAAAAAAAAAAACCTTAACTCAAGGGCCACTTACTAGCTTTTTCCAGAGCTTTTACCGTATCTCACCAAGACAAACTTGACAAACTTCAGTTTCCACAGTCAAGAATGAATTTTCACGCTCAACTATATTACTTAGAGTATATTTAACGCTAATTACCCAAATGCTAATGATGAATTTTTATGTGTTGTTGTTTCTGTTCTATTTTTCTATGCAAGTTTTTTCTATTCAGCTGGTTGGTAAATTGAGAGTAATTTCTTAAAATAAGTGTTTACTTAGCTTACTTAAAGTAAAGTAAGTGGTTCATTTACTTTCCCCAATGCAGCAATCAATCTTTCTTCATCTTTGAACTTTTTCTCCTCTTTCGCCTTTCCTCCTCCTCCTCCTCTCCCTTACAACATTAGCTAGTGCAAACAAATGTTGGCTCATGTCTTTGGACACTGTGATGGGAAATCTTGAAAACCTTGGAGAGCAACACAGTGACACTGCAGAACAAAATGCAACCAATCCTCCCAATCTTTCCTAAACTAATGGTTTAAATGAAATTTAAACTGCGGCATGTGATCTGTTTGGGGAGCTACAGAGCATCAAACAGAGCCCCAATGCCCCTTGTTCATAATATCATGCAGATACCTTTGGGCGACTGAGGATTACATCTCAGCTTCAATTTATTGCGCAGATATTCACACGTTTTCAACACTGGTGTGTCAATTCAACATCAAATTGTTTGTTTGGTATATTTTGAATAAAAGTAAAAAGGAGACGGTGGGGCAGCTGACTCTTGCTCAGGGTGTGTCTGTCTGCTTTTTATGGGTCAACTCCCCTCAATCCCTTCGACACACACTGACACACACATGCACTCACTAATGCACTCAAACCCCCTCAGCCTCACTGCTAAATCCTCACCCCTATTGTCCCTTTTCCCCTGAAATCCTCAAACCATCAGATCTGTGACACACACACACACACACACACACCACCCCTCTCCTCACTCTGTTTCCCAAGTCTGTCTGCAGTCAGGGCTAATGCACTGGTTAATGGCCCTCTAACCCCCTATTCACTCTGCTTGTCGATCCTCAGAATGTACATGTGGATTAGGATTAACAATCTACCCGCAACACCACCACACACACACACACACACACACACACAGAGTGTATACAAAGAGAACCAGAACCAATCTCTAATGCACATTCTACTGGTGGTGGTGATTCTCTCTCTCTCTCTCTCTCTCTCTCTCTCTCTGTGCTGCTGAGGTCACCAGATGCCATCTAATCCAAGAGCTTTAAGCCACTCTTTCGGGCACCTTCTCTCTCTCCCCCACTCTCTCATGAATGCACTGTTCTGTTTTTAAATGGGTAAAGCACTGTGGGCAGAAGCTGCACATAACATTACATATTGTTTTACCAGTTGGCCTCAGACATGTAAAACCACTTTAAGCCTATTGAGATAATATACAAACAAGCCTTGGAGGTTTAAGACAAAAAGCTGAATTAAGGCTTCAGTATGCTTCAAAAGAACTAGTTTGTATGAACATGTCTAAAAGATGTTCTGAATGGCCACACCCGAAGGCGGGGCAAAAAAAACGTAGTAGAGAGGGGTGAGACGCTATGAATTGTACATATGAGGATATCTTGTTCATCATGAAACAGTTGTGCCACCCAGCATTCCAATTCACCAGTTAATCTCTTAAGATTGTTTTTTTGTTCAGACATTTACTGTTTTGCACAAACCTGCCACCTTTTTCACCTCGGCACGCCTGGCCAATTACTGCGTGAAGCGGTTGTGCTTGTTGGACTGTCCATTTCAGAAAGTTACAAAATTGTTGGACGCAGCCTCTGGGAGTCGGCTTCCTTTTTGGTAGCCTGGCTAGCTTGTTTACTTGTACTGTAAGATGGTATTTATACAGCAAAGAGGAAATGCGGCAAAACTTGTTAACCCACCCGGCCGCACAACATCGCCAAACCCACAGCCAGTGTGGTTTATAAGAGAACACTTTACTGTGACATTTTAGTAAAGTATGATCTTTTGGTGAATTATGCAAATGCAATAGCTGACTATTTTTTATATTTTCAATGGATTTATGAAAAAAACAAAAAAACAAACAAGGAGTTATGTGACTGTATCATACAGACATATTTACATTACATTGGTGTTAATTAATGTGGAGCCCAGCAGGTGTCATGGATAAGAAATACTATTTTGTCCACACAAATGACTAAATTGTGCTCTCAAATTAATAATTTGAGTAAATAAGTCACTTAATTTCTATTTTAAAATGAACAAAATTTAAGGTTAAAATGCTATTTAACATGTTTAAGGGCTGTCAAAGATAAAACAAGGTTGTTTAACAGCAAACAGGTAAAATTCAAGGAATAATCACACATCTCCATAAAAAAAATCTAACCAAAATTGCATTAAATCCAATAGCTGCTTTAGATTAGATTTTCCATGGCCTGTTTATGTTGTACTGCATGGATCTCCATGCCTAAAGCAGTATTGACAGCATCTGTAAAAAGAGTGTACAGAGGACAAGGACACATCTGATGAATGTGATAACCGGATGCTATTATGAACAAATGAAATCGGTATTTGTATATTTTGTATATTTGTCACCTCATATATAGATATATTTGAACAATGTCTTGTTAACTTGACATCCCTTAAGCACATGTTAAAATACTAACAATATAATTTAATGCTATGGTCCGTTAATTTGCATGATCAATTATTATTATTTTTTAATACATTTAAGGGTGTTGTCCCTAATAAATAAATAGAGTAACACACACTACGGCACTCACACAGGCACATAATCCCACATACATTAGCACATAAATGCATAACTATCTTTGTGCATTTCTCACTCTCTCTCTTACTCTTCTTGTTCCTCAAACTACAGATCTCATATCATGGTGTACATAAATTAGATGATTGCTGTTGTTATTTAAAAAGATAAGTAAATGCTAGAAATGTAAAAAGGTAAATCATTTTCTAGTGTGTTGAATGCTAAGATTTTCTAGCAACACTACACACATGCCCTAAGACCCCAAATTCAGACTCATTTTAATCATGTTTTTACTGTGTCCACACTGGAATATTTTACAATATAAAGTGCTTTTTAAACATCAGCATGGACATTGAATTCGCTTCACATATTCAGTCTGAAGACCTCTATGTTAGTTTGCTACAAGCTAGGGAGAATATAATGGGGGTATTCATGCTATCACACAATAGAGTGCCAGACAGAGTGAAGGCAACAGCAGTTATGCTTGTAAAATCATCCGCTAAATTATCTTTTTTTTCAATTTTAATTAGATTTTTTTCATAGGCAACCTTGTGTGTCACTGCTTTACAGAAGTGACTTAGAATGTTTTTGGAAAGCCAAAAATAGCCTACATGTAAGAGAGAGAAACAAACAGATCTTTCTGTCTCTCCTTCTCTCCAACTCCCTTAACTCAGTGTTTACTGTCTCTTTCTGCCTTTCTCAAAAGATATGACCTAAATGTGTTTCCACCTGCCTGTTTCCCTGCCTGGTCCTGCAGATTACTGAGCTGATCCACTGATTGGAGCAGTGGATTCCCTTGTCTTTAGATTACCATCAATACTCATTATCGCAGCAAGGGTTAATCCACCAGAAGCTGCAGCTCAGACACTCACATAGCACTCTGCTGTATCCAGATGGAGCTGTCAAGAAACTCAAATGTTTTTACAAGTCTGTGCCAGCTCTGGGCAGCTTTTAGTGGCACACGCTGCATGCAGCAGTGAGTTACTGCTGAACATTTGCTCAGCCTCTGATAAGTATTTGACTTTTGCTCTCCTCTCAGCTGTCATAAGGTGAAAAAACTGTGGTATTACAAAAAGTAGTTTTTAATGTCTGAGGACGAATCTAAAGTGGGAAACTTCTACAGTGCCTATCACTACAAGAGATGTGCAGTATGGTGTTAGTAGTTTAGCTTTAAAGTGCCTGTAACTGATATTCTTTTGACAACAATGATATCAAATGACAATGTGAAAACAATGTGACAATGCGAAAGAGGTTGCTCGTATTGATGAACCAACAGAGAATTATCTGCAGTTCCCCTCGGCTTTGCTGAGCTTTATAGTGAGTTTCAGCTCATTGTTTAGCTGTCCAGCTGCAACTTTACTGTTTTGGTTCACTGTCACTGCTCTCCTAGCGTCATTTTCTGCTGCAGAAGGCAGCTGGTTTTAGTAAAAAGCTCTAAAAACCCACTGTACTCTACCTGCTCAGTACCAAACAGCAGACAGACACAGTTAGCGACTAGCTGATGAACATAGTGGAGCATTTAGCAGCTGAAGAGCCAAATATTTCCCTCAGGAGTTGGTAGAGACCTTCGCCATATCTACTTAAAAGATGTGCACTAGTGATAGATAATAAGTCAATGTTGTGTTCACAGCTTGTTTCCGCTTTAACCAAATGGCCAAAAAAATCAGTCAGTGCAGTTTTAAAGAAATAGTTGGACATTTTAGGAAGTATAAAGTAAATATGAAGCTATAGCTAGCAGCTGGTTAGCTTAGCTTTTACCACCCATAAAATCACAATGTGTAATTTTTGGTACGGATTAAACAAATAAGATATTACATGTTAATTAGTGAGCTTTAGAGGTGCTGGTAGGTGGATTTTGTTACCTTTGGACAGAGCCAGGCTAGCTTTTTCCCATTTGCAGTTTTTGTGCTAAGCTAGGCTACCCAGCTGCTAGCTGTAACGTCATATTTAGCGTACAGACATGAGAGTGGTATCGACCTTCTCATCTAACTCTTAGCAAGAAAGCAAATAAATGTGTTACTGCAAATTTGAACCATTTGCTTTTAGTTACAAAACTAATGCTCCAAGTTACCTTAAATATTTCCAAGTCTCTGGGTCGTTTCTACATTTAAAAAATTCTCAACATTATTTAAAATTTTGTGATAGAACAAAAAAGTCTAAGACATTCACCTTTACCCACATGTCATTACAAAGTTTAATTGGGTTAACACCTGCAACGGCTGCCTGGTCAAAGACAATAAACCAAGTGTAAAGTAAAACGTTTTCTGTTGACTACAAAGTGTAGCCGGCAGCATCGCACCTCCAAGTACGCTCTCTCCTTCATCTGTTATACACAGTATACTGTATATTCTGTTTGTTAAAGCAGTAATAGTTTATTCTTTTGGCCACTTGCGGGCAGCAGAACAAGCTAAAACAGTTGATACATGTTAGCGAAAAGTAGCTTATTTTCACATCCAGCAGATATGGAGCTACATTAGCATTGATTTGGGGTTGTGCTTCTGGACACCTGGCAAATGTAAGTCAAATATTCACTCTCCTTTGAGCTCTGTTTCAGTCTCTACCAACTCCTGAGGACAATATCTGGCTCTTTAACTGCTAAATGTCACTAACTTTGTCTGTCTACAGTTTGATGCTGGGCAGGTAGTGTACAGTGGGTTTATCAGAGCTTTTTCACAGAAAACAGCTGCATGCAGTGCCTGTAAACAAGGTTGATGAAAGAAGATGACCACAACAGTAAACACCACAACAACTAAAAGACACTAAAACTCTCTGTAGAACTGAGGGGAACTACAGCTGCAGCTTCACAAACAATGCAAAGTCAAAAACACATATGAAAAGCCAAAACAAATACAACAACGTAAAACGTGCTGCAAATGAAAAAAACTTTCTGCAGAAAGCCAAGACAAATATACTAACAGCAAACATGCTGTTAGTCCTGGGGAACTTCCGTTGTGTCGACTGGATATGCAGTGTTTTTCTGTTGTTTGTTTTTCGGGGTTTGTGTGTTTTTGACTTTGCATCATTTCTGAAGCTGCAGAATGTTTCTCCTAACGGAAATGTTTTGGGCCGTTGTCGGCCACCGTACTACATACTGTTTCTGTGGCACTCACGGCCCCAAGGCCATACGTTACTACTGAAGATATATATCATTAAAAACTGTTCACAAGTATGTAGGTTCATTTTTTTTTAAAAGGCTAAATAATTTCATAAAATATCTGTATTAAACACTGTAGTTTGTTGCAAATGTTATTTAAATGGAAGTAAATAGTGCATTTGTTGGGGACTATTTTTAGCCGCAGATTAATACATATTTTGTGCATAAGTGAATATTTACTGCATTAAAGCTGGGTATGTATCTTTGACTCAAAATAAACTACAGTGCCCATGTTGATGCTAATGAAGGATCAAGTCAACCAGTCCAACTGTGTGGCTGATTTCTGTGTTTCTAATGTGTTTTCCAACAACAATGGAGGTCTATGGCAATGGTAACAAAAGATAGATGCTAAAATGGGACAGGATTTATAACGTGGCTACTGCTGTCAAGGAAACCGTGCTGTATTATGTCCATGGCTGTATAAGGAGAGGGGATCAAGGATCTGGTTCATTAAGATGTACGCACTGAGCCATGTACCATCTGACTTCTGCTTTAGAGCACTGAATCTGGCCTCATCTCTTTGCCTTACAAGGAAAGGTCCAACTCTAACTGGTCCAATTTAGTCATCACTCATCTGTCTTGCTTCTCTCTCTGCCGTCCTGTCCAGCCACATGTCTCTGTCTCCCTCCCCTGCCTCACTTTGTTGCAATCCCCTCGTGTTCCTCTGCCCATTCCACGTCTCCCATAAATTAAAAGATATGGTTCTTTAATGTCTTATCTATCTCTCCCTCCCTCCTTCCTCTCCTCTTCCCTCTCTTCATCTCTCTTGTCTCTCTGTGTCGGGAGATATGGTTCACTCAGGGGGCAAACTTCATTTCCGTAAATGAGGACAAAGAAAGGAAAAAGAAATCCCGACCCACTAGTTAGTTAACGGCACACTGCCCCTCTGTCACCCCAACACGCACACACACTCGCAGAGCAAGCCGAGACCTGTTTGTAGAGCTAATTAGCATCGACTCTCTCCGTGTGCAAGCATGTGTCCATGTGAGCGAGCGTATGTGTGTAGCTGGGATAGGGTTGTGCTCTGTGGCCCAGTTTTAGCTGAATAAGGGAGAAAACTGTAGGCCCGATGAGGAGACGGGTTAGAAAGGACAGATATAGATAGAAATGAGAAAAGCAGAGGGAGGGAGAGAGATGCTGGAGTTGTTAACAACTAAAGCACCCCACTCCCCTGTGAGTTTCCTGCATGTGATCGTTCATATGTGTGTGTGTTTGCGCCCGAGTCTCTGTTTTTTCCTCTGTGGTGTCATTACCGGTTGTCCCGCTCTCAGGGGAGTCCATGTTTACCCAGCATGGTCTCTGAGCTATCACTGCGGGAGTCACGCATCCGTCATCGCCATGGCAACCGTGCAGACGCAGAGAGTCTGCCTCGATGTCACCTTCAAACGCAGCCTGTTCAGCAC
This sequence comes from Maccullochella peelii, assembly GCA_002120245.1. NCBI lineage: Eukaryota > Metazoa > Chordata > Actinopteri > Centrarchiformes > Percichthyidae > Maccullochella > Maccullochella peelii. The sequence goes on along the minus strand of LKNJ01002092.1, from coordinate 89,627 downwards.
ATTACACATTAGTCAGGTGACAGCTGAATGGAAGTTGAAGTGCAATGTTGGATCCTAAAACCTGAGTTGAACTGAATTATTTATCAGCATGATGGTCCAAAGGGTTCAGACAAGACAAAAGAAAGTTTTTAGGGCAAAAGCATAACAAAAGCTAAAAGACTGATTTAAATTACATTGTGAATGCTGCAGTGTTCAAGATTACATTTCTGGATTGTTTTCAGTCCACCAAGTCTCCTTTTCTATATCTGGCAATGAAGAGCTTGTTTCGAAATTTGGAACTCAAAATGTTTAATACAAAATTGAACAGGTTGCACACACAATCTAGTTCTTTTGAAGAAATGAGTTGTACTAAAACCAAACAGCCAGGTGTAACTCTCCAGCTAACTGAACCAACTGATAAAACGAGCTTGCTAATATATGACCCATTTAGAGTGAAGAGGTAATATGGAAAATGGTCGACCTGAAGCAGGACTACTAATTCTGAAGTGGTTTTCTTCATGTACACATATGTAAAAAAAACTGAGTTTACAGTCCTGCTGGCACAGCGGTGCTTTGTGCTAAATGCTAACGTCAGCATGCTATCATGCTCACAATGACAATGTTAACATGCTGATGTTATGCAGCTAAATATGTTTACCGTGTTCACCATCTTAGTTTTTGCAAACATTTTTTTTATAGCACTAAACACAAAGTACAACTGAGGCTGATGGGAATGTCATTGAATTGAAAGAATTGGACAAACTTTGACCTAATGATGGCAATAGATGGAAAGTCAGGGGATCACCAAAGACATTAGACCATCCATGAATGTCTGTACAAAATTTCATGGTCCTGTGAAATGATGTGTTTTGTGAAACGTCGTCGTGTTTTGTGAAATGTCGTCGTGTTTTGACCTTCAGGGCCACCGTAAGCCATGGTGCTAGCATGGCAAAGGATTGTCAGGTAAGTTTCATATATTGCTTAGCCCCCTAAAATGGTTATATTTAGAAGTGGCTTCATGTTTAAAGTTTTAATCGTGCTATCCGATTTAACAAATTACTTATTTGAAACTAGCTAGTAGTTAGTAGCTAAGAATATAGGAAGAACATAAACTTAGCAAAGGATTTACAAGCTGATGCAACCCAGTCCAACCAAGACTAAGTTTGAGTGACCATTGTTTAACCTGACTAATGTTCACACAAAGGACAGCAGAACTGTAGATATACAGTAAATGTTGCTGTTTGTGAGATTTTCCTTGTGTTTTTACCTAGCTAACTGAAAGAAGTGGAGAGGGGAGGGACATGTGGGTGTGGCTTTTTTAATGCAATGTAACACACACACACACTTAAAGTCAAAAGCAAACAGCAGTTTGATGTTGTCTTTCTCCCCATATTCCCCTCTGAAACAGGATGTGGGGACAATACAGGACATGTGAGTTTTGAACCATCACACATTTTGAATTCTTGAAAATGAATAACTTCCAGATGTTGTGCAAAGGAAGCATGGTTTGTAGAAGTAATCACTCAAAAATGCTGCTGAATTTTGATGCTCCTGCCACTTTGATAGCTGAAAGTTGTAGGTTTTACTATATGACTGCACTGTACAACCAGAGGGAAGATTGTTCAAATGACACAATGCTATTATTATTAGTTGGAGTTTTTACATATAACTACTATAAAGTACAGCATTAAATGTCAAAAAATAAAGAAATACACACATTTACCTGGAATTGACAGTAATCCAGAGACAAGATAAACATATTCGAATTATGTTACAAAGCGTGAGAGTGTGCCTGTGTGTGTGAAGAATGTAGGCCTTGCTTATGGGTCTCAAAAGTGTCATATTAACAAGAATCCATGTGGGTTGCATACATGACTCACTCACTGTACTGGTGACAGCACCGTCACTCACACACACACACACACACACACACACACACACACACACACGGAGCAGTGTGGCATATCATGGCTATGCAGACGATACAATGCTGTGGGGGTGTTCCTGTAGAAGAATAGAAGAATTTCTCTCAGAGGACAGAGGAGAACAGAGAGGAGGAGGAGCAGTGACACAGTCACTAGTTCCTCTGCCAGCTACACCCCAATTAAAAATGTGTGTGTGTATTCTTGTCCACGAAGGGATTTATTATATCTGCTTAGTTATGTGTTCAGTGATATGGAAGACTTTAAATTATAACACAGATCTGGCACCATCATGAATATCCAGTGGAGAATTGGCTTTGTGGACATCAGAGTTTGCTTATAGTTACAGAAAACAATGTGTTTTTTTTTTTAAAGTTTTGTGTTTTTGGGAGAGAGTAGAACTCTTTCCAGAAGGTCTAGCTTCTCAGAAAAGAGCCAAGACATGTCAGCTCCTTTTTTCTTAGCTAATCAATCACGACTAAGGAAATGCTGGATCCCATGTTTCCCACAAAAACAGCAAAGCTCATATCTGTACGGTAAATATGATGCAGTAGCTGGTTAGCTTAGCTTAGCACAAAGACTGGAAACGGGGCCAGATGCAATCACTTCCTGGAGTCTCCGCTGGAGTCACATGGTGGTGGCAAGACTCCAGGACCTACTCTGGCACATAACCCCCATAGAACCACAAGATGCTGTTTTTACACTTTGGTTTTGTACAGATTAAACAAACAAGCTGGTATGAAAAGCATACTAGAATACTTGACTTTAGTAAAAGTACTGTTACTTTAGAGAAATTTTACTTGAGTAAAAGTTATTTTACTTGGGGGACAAATGTTATATGATATGATGATAGAACTATTAAAGTAAAAAAACACCTCTAGGCTACAAAATAAATTGCATTAAAATTTCAAAGCATGTCTGCTGGAACAACATCACGCCACAGAGAACTTATGTCTAAACCAACAATAAAATCCTTTGCTATTCACGAGCGTGTGGCAGCTTGTGCACACAACTGATTATCAATTATAAATATACAACCCCCTTCCTCAGTGTGGCCTCACTAGGATTAACCAGAAAAGAGGGCAAAACTCAGACAATTACACAAAAATGACCGACAATACATAAAAGTCTCTGGAGCCCACAGTGGGTGTAGCATTATTAAGCTACATAAATGAAATAGGCTGACCCTGACAACATGGAGATATATAGACAATATAAAGTTGACAGCGGCTGCAGCCACAAACACACATATTCATTTAAAGCAAAAAGAGAGCCTGCACAGTTTTTACAAACACACACAATGTTATGTTGCTGGGCAACACAATGGTTGTTGAGTTCAGTGGGTTCAGTGAGTTTGTTGTTGTCCTTACCCTTGTGCACCACCAGGTCCTCCACAGTCTGCCCTTAGGTTCTCTGCTCATTCATTCTCAATGTGTAATATAACAAGTCCACTCAGTGCTCCTCAAAAAGTTTTCAAACATTTTGAGCTGAATGAGGCTCTCTGCAGTCACAACTGTGCAGAGATTGTCAAAAACAGCAGAAAGGGTGGTGCACACCTCACTGAAGGTAAAAGGTCCTCAGTGAACGCAGAAGCGACAGCTGGAAGATCCACTATGAGCATGTTAGCCAGACCCAGCATGCACTTGTTGGTCACGCAACATCGTGGGTGTGTTTGATTTGGGTCACTTAGCGGTGAGGTACATTTAACCAGGTGCGTGTCCAGGGCGCCTGGGGTGGCAACAGCCACCCCATTGTGCTGCCCATTATTCTAAACTATGAGTGGCTATCTTCAGAGGCAGGACCTTAGTTTGAACAAACTGTTTGACAAGTATTTTTGAATGTGCATTGTTTTCTTTTGTATGTAGGCACTGTTGGAGGTACAATTTATTTTGGAGTATGGAAGCTTTATTTTACATTTGTATGGGATCAGATATAGCTAAGCAACAGGTAAGATAAAATGTCCCAGCAAGTTTTTACTTATTGATTTATGTTTGACCACACTCCCAATCGGTGTCATTTAATATTGAGTGTCTGTCGATCCTGATATTTTCCATCATAATACAGCAACATGATGGACATATAGTCAAATGAGGACATGCATTAAGTAGGGCCCTAAGTGAAGCCAGTCTAATTGAGGTACGACTGCAGCACTGTAGTGTAGCACTGTAGTAAAAAGCCATGCCTACAGTCACGACATGGCTTTTCAGAAATGATGGTCTTTTTGTCTGGACAAAATAAAAGCCTGCAGAAAAACACACACAAACACACGCACGCATGCACACAGACATTTTAAGTAGGTCTGTGTTTAGAGCCATATGCGCACAAATGCATCTTGTCTCAATAAAACATGGTGGCTCGTTGTTAATCTTTAATAGTTCTGTCCTGGAGAATTAACCCAGATGAACACACATTTAGGGCACCATCCCCTCTCTCTCACACACACTCAATCTCTTCCTATGTCCCTTTCTCCCTTCAACCCCCTTCCACTTTATAACAATCTTCCATCACCATTCCTTCCTCTCTACCCTCCTTTCCTCTTTCTCGCCATCATCTTTTCTTCACTTTTCCTCACGCCAGTTTACAAAACAGGATGATCCACTTAAGAAAAGACAAGGTAACATCAGGTGGTGAAGAAAATCAGGAAGAAAGAAAAATGACCAAATGGAGGTGTGGAAGAAGAGGTGTGAAAAACAAAAATCTGGAGGAGAGGAAAAGAGAGAAGCAGAGAAAGGACAAAGAAACCCTGACAAACTTGGCACTGAGCGATCAGGGGGTAATTAGATAAAATATTTACGTCGCAGTGATTGCTGGGAGGTTTGACTGGTGGTCACAGCCGGTGCAACGCATGCAAGTGTGTATATGCATGTGTAATTTGGTGATGAGGCTCGAAATGAGAAAAGGGCAAAATAAATCGCACAGATAGGCTATTATTCTGATGAATTAAATCAGATTACTGCAGCATTCACACAGCAATTGATGATGATGATGATGATGATATCTCCAGCGTCCATTAATTAATAAGCATAAATGTCCAACATGTGAAGGGCCAGTGCTATTTCATTCCCTGCCTATGTCTCTCAACAGGAGTAGCTGCATACATTTGAGTGAGTGAACTCATTCACCTGTCCATCCACCCTTGTATGATCTAATAGCACCATTTGCCCATTGCCAGTGTTCTCCATTCTCCTGACAGATCCAGTAAAACGAATAAAGCTTCATCACAAACAAACACAACCAGTGACATATTGGTTTTTGTTATTTAGAAAAATTCTCAATTTTTCCTCCTGGCTGTCTGCTCTCCCCTGTCTGTCAGTCACGCTCTGTGCTGCTGCTGCTCTCTGCTGTGCTGTCAGTCTCTGAGTGGTCAAACTCCGCCCCCTGCTGGCTGCGTCGAAAAATTGCACGGATAAAGTGTCTGTGATGGGCAGATTCCCTTCAGATGTACAGATTTTCTTGGTAAAACAAAGACACACACACACACACACATAATGAACCCTGATTTTCAAGAGCCAGTTAAAAATGTTTCAAACTAACAACACATTTAGTTACAGTTGAAATATTTGGTTGGTACATCAAGTTCATTTTTTCATTTACTTATTGGACTGTATGTTGAAGCAATTAAGAAAAGAACAAAGGTTTTTCTGCATCATGATGCAGGATGTCGCATCTTTCGACATACACCTAATCACTTAATACAAAGGTAATCAGAACGACATACCATGACAACATATTAATAAAGAGATTTTGATTGAATTTCTAATCAAGATTTATTTTAAATAAATCAGGATTAATTTTAAAGCTATAGTTAGAGTTAGATGAGAAAATCGATACCACACTCTCACTTCACTTTGTAAATATAAGGCTACAGCAAGAAGCCAGTTAGATTAGCTTAGCATTACGACTGGGAATGAGGAAACAGCGTGCCTCAAGGTGATGACAAGACTTTAGGAAGTTACTGCGCACCGGTCAAGAAATAGAAAACATCAACTTATCATTTTCACTTTTTTTTGTGAACGGAACACAAAAAAACCAAAATGCAATGCATTAGTGAGCTTTAGAGGTGCTGGTAGGTGGATTTCGTTACCTTTGGACAGAGCCAGGCTAGCTGTTTCCCCTTGTTTCCACTCTTTGTGCTAAGCTAAGCTAACCAGTTATCAATTTACACTGTTATCATCATTCCCATTGGTCCATAGAGATTTGAGACATCACATCATTCCCAGCATAGCTCCACCCAGCTTCAACCTGTAATTGAAAACACCTGTGTGAGTGTGCATGGCCTTTAACACTTACAACTGCAGAAAATAACAGACCGTGGATAACTTAAGATATTAAGACACAGGAGTAGCCTTGAATTGATTTTCCCTCGTTTTTGCCATTAAGACTATATTTGCTTGCAAAGCAAGAGCAGACATTACAAGCACCACTGCTGCTTCTCTTCAATAACACATTCAGATAGCCCTCCAACCATCTAGCCCACTTATGCTAAGCAAGGTTGTTTCAATCCTTCCAGTTCATCATGTTATTCTTTTGGCAGAAATGAATTTTGACTGGTCATAATGTCTGATATAACATTTCAGATAGTTCATTAAAACTTGTGAATTCATTGTATTATATTCTCAATATAACTTGATGTTAATTCTTACTAACATTCGTACAAAATGTTATTAAAGATATGAATTGTAGATAGCCTATATAGAATGCAAATCAATCTAATAAATGATAAAATAACATGATCTTTAAAGGACGTATGACTGTAGGCTATATATATATATATATATATATATA
>LKNJ01002092.1:9376-74932 GCA_002120245.1 Maccullochella peelii | reverse complement strand
GGGTCGACAGGGCTGAAGGGTTTGCAACGAGAGTGAGTGCTTGTGTCCGTGTGTGTGAGAACTTGTCTGTGCGCCTGTGCGCCTGTGCAGATGGATGCGATACAGTAAAGCTGAAAAAGTAATCAATTTGCATTCTCCGAGTTTGTCAACGCTGTAGCTGGATTGTATGGAAGCACATTCTCCTCACTGCACTTCAACATTATCAGTGTGTGTAACTGCTTGTATGTACCTCTGTAAGCCTCATGTACGTACGTCCAAGAATGAAATTGGCAGAGATCGACTGGACCGTGCTGCCCTCTGTATGTGTCTGACATGATGTTGCTGGGGGTCTATCAGTCTGTTTTGGGGGGAAAAAATGGGAACTAAACTGACAAATAAGTATCTGGTTATTTTGTTCACTTTGTCCCACCCTCCTCTGTCCTTCCATGGTGGCTGCACAGGTTGCAGCCAATCAGAGTCCCTGCAAATGCTGTGCCTGCCTGTTAGGTTACTCAAATGTGGAACTAGTTTGTCAATGTCAAGCTTCTGGTGCTACTACCCTTACAAATTTACTGTGCAACTTAAACATTGAGTTTTCCAAAATTCTTAAGATCTTCTGCTGTTACAATTTTAAAAACGATAATAGACCAGCCACTGGTCATTAAGATGAAGTAGTTTTACACTCGGTAAAATATTGTCAATTGTTTAACTGATCCACATATACGGAAAATATTTTTCCCCTAGTTTGCTAAAAGAGGGACCTTATCAAGACAGCCCACTTAACCTTATGCCTCTTTTAGTTTGCCAGGATTTGACCCACACTCTAAGTTCTTAGGTTTTATATGCAAATGCATTTGTAGATAAATCTGTGTACTACTTGGTGAGGTCTAAACCATCTGCATGGGGTCTTAACAGCATCACATGGGATTGAGTCATCAGGACCATGCAACGACTTATTCTGTTTTTCTTTAGGTCAATTCTTAACAGGTCCTAAAGATGCGTTAAGAATAAACACCTTTTATACAGATTTATGGTTACTACCATCATATATTGTACTAACATGTCTAGAAAAACGTTTTTTTTTTGCCTTGTAACATTGCTTTCAGACATTGAAAACACTGAGGGAAAGAACTGGGAACTTGATCCATCTACAAATCCTTTGAGTTAACCCTCATCCTACCAACATATTTAACATACAAGGACTACCAACTACCTGTGAGAAACAACCATCATAACAAAGTGTTAACTTATTTCTTCTCAAACCATTATTAGTTATATGATTATCTTCTGAAAAAAACTGATTTTAGGTAAGTTAGTTAATTTGCATATTGTGTAAAACAAAAGTCTATACTTTCTTTAATACAAGTTGCAGCTTTTATCCCAAGTGCAATCCACATTAATAGTAACAGTACATAAATGCTAATTTACCATCCTTTGATTCTGGTATTTAGTTTTCAGTACTTTAAAGTAAACATTATTTGTGTTTGTGTATTTAAACCAGGGTCCATGGCAAACATTAACTCAATAAATAGTTGCATCTATTAAAACTGCATAGGAAGAACTGGATGCGTTTGACTGGGGCCAACCAGGACCCCAATACATTGGTATTTTAAAAAAAGCACTAATGAAAACAATGCTATGAAATCATTAGAAACATGGATTGACAAAGTCTGGGGGTCCCCCAGTTGGTAGGATGGGGGTTAAACATACTGTACCTGTTATCTTCCCAACCTGAGAAAAACTGTATTCTGACATTTAAACCGTTCAATTTGATTGAATCTGAGTTCCAATGAAGCTTAGATTAAATTCCGAATAAAAGAAAGTGACACTAAATTAACTTCCCTGTTGTCTAAATCTTCTGGCACTCTGTGCTGCCCTGCATTATATGGCCGAAGCTGCCAGTTAGGCTCGACTTGTACGGGTTGCAAAACGACTACAGAGAAGTGAAACGGACTAGATGCAAAACGATGCAACTGCATTTTGTGTCTCTTTCAGTCTGGGTGTCTCGCTCTTGTGAAGGAGGGGTGGAGGTGTGTGTGTGTGTGTGGGGGGGGGCTTTTACATACCTGTTCCCAGGGGCCTGTTATTGGAGCTACACAAATCAGCCAATTATTGATATAATTTCATATTATAATATTTAAAGGTGTTTATTAGTCATTCATTTATTACACTGAATAAACAATGTAACTATTCTATAACTATATATGTACAGTGACTTATTGCCAAGAACCAGGGCTTTAAATGTGAGTCTTAACAAATTTGTACTCATTTTACAAACGTGCCCCCCTTTTTTTAAACTGTGCCACAGTCCTCCCCCCCAAAAGTTTCTAAACCGGCCCCTGACTTCAATTTGAATAGAAACACCGACATCAACATGATCTCAGACTGCGCTGTGCTACATTAAATATCAGCAGTCGTTCAGGCCTTTGCCTCTTTGTTCCTCATTAGCAGCAGCAGCAGCATCACCCATCTTACTCACAGTCTGAATGTACAAAGAAAGTACTCACTGACTCACGGGGCCGAGAGGGGCCCTCTAGTGGGGCAATCCAGCCTTGCTATTCCAGCATGCGACGGATAAGTCAGGAACATATGGACATTACAGGTGTAACACATGTACACCTGCTAGAGTTTACAATTGACCTTATCTGCACCCAATCCATACCAACTGCTGAGAACATGACAACTCCACACATAAAGGGCAAACTTCATCAATAAATAGATCAAATGAAATGATTAATACGACAAAATCAAAATACCTAAATATTGAAAACGTAAAAATACCCAGATAGTAGAATTTGTGAACTCTCTGAGAAATGACAAAACTTCAGAGGCCAACTTCAAATCCACCATGTAACTGGTTCCTACTAGCTATCAAATGTGGCTAGTGTGTGCCTATGTGCTCACCTTTGAAGCCTTAAAGTTGAAATGAGAAATGAATTGTGTCTGGAACCATGATTCGTTTCTGCCATCTCGAAGGTTTCCTGTAATTATAGCCACATAAATCAAAAGAGAGTTGGCAAATATATTAGTAAAATGATTATCAACAGGTAAATAAAAATGCGCCGCTATGTTCACCAGCTTGCCGCTAACTGTGTCTGTCTGCTGTTTGGTGCAGTAGTTAGTTAAAGTTGCAGGCTGTAAAAACCAAAACAGTGTGCTACAATACACTAAAACTCTCCATAAAAGCTGAGGGGAACTGCACACTGAATTTAGTGATCATTCTCAGGGGGTTCATCACTAGCAGCGACCTCTTTCACATTATCACATACAGTCATTTGACCCATTGTTCATATAAAAATATGAATTAATGCAGCTTTAAAGGTGAATTTCTCCACTTATGAGCAGATTTTATTAATAACAGTCAAGGAATTGAGCTAAACTAGGCTAAGATCACAATTCAGCACACCTTCAAACTGCATACACATATAATATAAAGGAGGATCTATGAGTTTGGACATTTCCCATAAAGATCTTTGATAAACTAGGAAATTCCCTCCTTAAATAACTGATAATTGTTTTAATAATCAGGTATTTGCGGACAGCTATTTGGATTTTAGGGTTGGAAATACACACTAGTTCTGTGCATGGTCAGCCATTTCATTCAAATAATCTCATTAATGAGAAGCAGAATAGACTTGTTTGATGCTGACAACTGCAGTGACTGAGGGAGCGTTAAATTCGTCAGGTCAGGTCTGAGGCTGTGACACTCATTTTGCATCAACACTGGAACGGAAAACAGATCCAGCTTACTGATATTCCTTTTTTCTTGACACAAGTTTCCTCATATATAACATAACGAAGACACACAGTGTAATATTGAAGACAATACAGACATGCATCGCGGACAAGCAACCTGTCCAGGTGGCAAACTATTGGACTAAACCTAACTGTATATAAAGTAGTAACAGTAAAATGCTGCTGACACACTCGGGAATCAGTATTAACAATTTAATAATGAAATATATAATATCTCAGTCACGGGGGCCATTTTTCTGTAGAACGAGTACTTTTAATATTTTAGGTACTTTTACTGAAATAGGGGTTTAAATGCAGGACTTTTACTTGTACTTGTTTTACTTTGAGTATTTTTACACTGTGGTATTGCTACTGCTACCTAAATAAAAGATCTGAGTACTTGTTCCACCACTGCCCCTGGACCAGGGCCATGTTTGAGAGACAACCACTTGTCCCCCACTGAAATGACACAGTAATAATCACAGCCGAGATAGGCAGGATACAGTCAAGAACATCCTTTTATTCAATCAAGTAAAGGGGTTGCTCTCTTCAAACTGTTTTTTATTATTATTATGGAAAAGAAACTGTAATTAACACATGCATTTCACCATGGGCTCTGGGGGTGTGTGTCTGAGGATGGGACGCTGCTCTGAGGGAGGAGNAGGAGGAGGAGGAGGAGGAGGAGGAGGAGGAGGAGCACTCGTGGCGGGAGCGGTTACAGGCCAGAGGCGAGGCCGGCCAGGGAGCTCAGTCTACACACCACTAATCACGGCCCAGCAGCCTACAGAACGTGTTAAAAACAAACAAAGGAGGAAAAAAAAAGGCGGACGGTTCGGCCACAGGGTCGGACTGGGCTCTTTGAACAGTGCAGGGGCAGATACTGTAGACACCTTCCCTCAACAAAGCACACACACACACACACACACACACACTGCTCCGTGCAACCTGTTCATCTCTTGATATGGCTTCTCAACTGTGGCGCTTACACTTGTCGAGGCTTGATTGATAATACTGCTGCTGGCTTGAGGAAGGAAAAATATAAAGTTGCATATGTAATTTTTTTTTTTTTTTTTTTTGCAGGACAAAAATCTGTAATCACTTGATTTTGCTGGTGGGATTTCAAGGTGCTTTCTCTATTAGTCACCAAAATCTTCTCATTTTGTACAACTTTTGGAACCATATCACTTTGGTCAATGTGTCTCTCAGACGCTGCGGTTTAGAATGGTGCTGGATCAATACAACATTGTGAAGCAGTGTCTAACATTTCTTATGATTGTGCTAAATCTGAGCCTTTCAGCCACCGTGCTGTGGAACCAGTCCGCTTATAAGGTGCTTTGAGTCATTTTCAGTTTTCTACTTTTTAAAAAAAAAAATAGCTGGTCTCATTCAACCACTAGAAAGGTGCATAATTGAAGGTCTCAACACACTTCCTGCTGCCTAAGATACGCAGTAACAATGACAAAAAAAAAAAAAAAAGAATCAAAAAGCAAATCCAAATTCAATTATAAAAAAATAAATAGATAGAAACAAGGATTACAAACACTAGCAGTCCTGCTGGTCCTCTCCCTCGCCTAAGTCGAAAACCAAAGGTTCCCGTGAGTGCTTTTCTCCCTCCACCGGGGTCGATTTGTCGTGGACTGCCCCTGACCCGGCCCCCTGACCTCAGCACAGCCCAGAGCCCCGTGGTGTAACTTGTTCACTTACATTAGCTGTTGAATGGAGAAGCTGAAGAAGATGGGTATGGTAATACAATGTGAAGCGTACAGACAAGAATAACATGTGAGCTAACTGCATTCTGCTCAGACAAAAAAAAAAAAAATCTTTGCGTATTCTTTTTTTTTTCTTTTCTTTTTAAACCCCGCCGTTCAGAGAAAGGGAGAAAAGGAGGGGATTGGGGGGGGGGGTGTTACGCGGCTACAGACTACTCCAGTGTCCAAGATAGACAGAAGACAAGATACAGAGGAAGAGAAGCAAGACAGAAAATATCTTTTTTTTTTGTGGCTTTTTTTTTTTATGCTTTTCTTAATTATTCAACAATAAAAAGAGGAACTAAATCACACCAATTTCCTTTAGTACTATGTATACTGCTTTAAAAAGCTCGAAGAAGAGGAAGAGAAAGATATAGAAGTATGAAGGAGGGGACTTTTTTTTTCTTTTGAGATGGGCACTCAGGATTACAAGATGGAATCTGTGAACAAAAGGCACTTTTTAGGGACAACCTTTAAGATGCTCTGAGTCTATAACACTACATCACCAAACAAATATTTATAATCATTTACAGTAGGAGATGGGGGATTCAGGGGTGGGGGGTTCACTCGAATTGATGACAGCAGACCAGCTGAGCAGACAGAGGCCGCCAATCCCCTCTCGCTGAACTAACTAGACATTTACACCAAATAAAAGAAATCTCGCCAGATATCGCCACTCACGGTTGTTTTTTTTTCTTTTTCTTTCCTTTCTTTGAAACGGGAATCCATTCTTGTGCATCTCCCAAATTGGGGAAGATCTTGTCTTTGTCCCACATTAGGATCACTTGTGCTAGGTACAAGGCGATACAGCGTGCAGAAAAAAATTAGCATTTTACAAGATGTCTCTTTTTCCTACGACTGTTCCTCTGCAGTGGTGTAAAGGTTGGGGGGGAAAAATGCCTTTTGTCACGACAACCTTTTCATACAATGAACCCCTCCCCCCTCGGTAAATACAAAAAGAGAAATAGAATAATGCATGTTTTCCTAAAATTTGCTTTTATGATAACACTTAATTTCGTTTATTATTTATGTATAATAGAGATTGAATGTACTTTATTCTTTACGAAAGCACCAGTTTTCATAGTGATATATATTTTATGAGTTGCAAAATTGTTCCTTCAGCCCTCCCACATTCTGAAAGCAAATCATTAGAAGTGAAGTTTTTTTTTCTTAAAAAAAAGTGATAAAAGGAAAAAAAAACTAAACAAAAGGAAATTAAAAACAATTTCCCCAAACTTACTTACAAAGACTGGGATTTTTTTTCTCTCGCCGCCCTTGTATTTAGAGTCCCAGAGCATGTGGACTTGAAAAACAAAACAAAAAAAAAAACTTAGAGGGTTTTCCCTCTTTTCTCGTGACACCCTCAAACAATCGCTAACAAACAAACACAATTCCTCTACCAAGGCATTGCACATGGCTCAATCAACATACATCATTTAGTTTCAAGAACAATACTTCCCATCAAAACAAGAAAGAAAACAAAACCTAATCTGTTCTTTTTTTTTTTTTTAATCCTCGACTACATTATCATCACTGTCTATGTATCTATTGTTGTGTTTGCCATGGGTTTTCTATTCTGCCATTTAACACAGGTGTGGGTTTAGAGACTGGTACTTTAGCTCTAATCAGCGGTTTTTCGAGATGCATCCTATGACTGTGCGATGTACGCCATGCTTCAAAAAATAACTAGACTGCCACAGAGCTTATCTTGCAAATAAAAAAAATGTATATATCTATAAATATATATGTGTATTATATATAAAGATGCTTGCGATTATCTAGTGAGCTGTCACCGTTTTTTTTTCCCCCTCTCCTGACATAAATTTTTCACCATTCACTATAGCTTATATGTGAGAAAAAGAACCTGAATTCATGTTTGACAAATTGCATAATGGGAATACAGAGGCACTTCCATAGATTAGAAAAGAAATCACCTTAGCCATCGTTAACGTCTTACTCAGCAGAGCTAGATCTCTCTCTACGAAGCTGATGAGATGGTCGCCAGTCGGTTGGCCAACTATGTTGTGTTTCCCTGCAGTGAAGAACGTGGCCAGGCAGTCCAGTTATTTTGTGAGGTTGGGTGGGTGATTTGAATTCAACTTTTGACAGGAAATAACTGACTCAGTCAGAATATGTACGGGCTAATGATACAAAATTATTAAAAGCATAAAGGCCTCCTCAGATTGTCTGTTTTTTAAGACTTCCCTTTGAATTCAGTTGGGAACAGGGCATGTGTTTGCGTTAATAGTGAGTGGTCTTTATAAGTCTGTGTGTTTAAGAACTGTGCTCTACAATTGTGTTTCCATCAGTGATACATCCACTGATTGGAAACTTAAGTGGTGGTCAATCTACTGTAATTCTTTATGAAAAAGAAACTCACAAGGTTGGCTGGCATGATTGTTTTAGTGCAGTTTTGATCATTAAGGGCTCATCGATTCACAATAGCTTGGGGGCGGGGGTTGGGTGCTGGTGTGTGTGTGTGTTGTTGGGTGGGGGGGTTATCATAGCAACCGATATCCTTTACCTGATCCTGTGCACCAAAACAAAAATGGGCACATGGGTGATCCTCCTACTGCTAGCCTTAGAGGCCCCTCGTTCCCTCTCCGAAAACAGCCAGATATGTCACATATTCATTTTGCTCCACAGTGTGGCTCCCTCTGCTCTTGGAGCAGCGGCCCGTCTGGGAGTGTAAACAACAGGGTAAACTTTAGGGAGACAGAAAGAAGAGCTACTCTCTCTTTTACTCTGGGTCCCGTCTTCAGCAACCTTCCCTCCTTGGTTCTGTTTTTCTATCACGTCACATATCACCACCGGTCACCAGCTGTACCTGGGTCAAATAGTAGATGTGGCGAGTTTTGTTTTTTCTTTTTTCCATCTTTTTGTTGACTTGTATGGTTCAGCAGGTAAGTTCCCAGAAAATAAGCTTCCTGTGATTGTCAAAACCCTGCATTGTGTGGTCTTCCACTACAGTACGTGGCAAATAGGTATATCTGGCACCGAGAACAGAGAAACCGTGTAAAAGTTTGACATTTTGGGAAATAAGCTTATTCGCTTTCTTACCGGGAGTTAGCTGAGAAGATTGATACCACTCTCACGCTTGTACGTTAAATATGAAGCTACCATGAGTAGCCGGTTAGCTTAGCTTAGCATAAATGCTGGAAACGGGGAAACAGCTAGCCTGGCTTTCGTTCAAAGGTAACAAAATCTGCAAACCAGCACTTTGGCTGCTTGTACAGGTTAAACAAACAGGATGTAACTTGATTAACATGAGCTTTAGAGGTGCTGGTTTTCAGATTTTGTTACCTTTGAGCTAAGCTAACCGGCTACTCGTGGTAGCTTCATATTTAACGTACAAGCGTGAGAGTGGTATCAATCTTCTCAGCTAACTCCCGGTAAGAAAGTGAATAAGCTTATTTCCCAAAATGCCAAACTTTTTTCTTGAAGTTTTTGAATGTACTATGTGATCCAGGTCAGCTAAACACCCTGTCTACGCCGCTTCAAATTCCCACTTCTTACTGTGTTTCTCCATAAGGTGCTGTCATTCAAATACAAAACAATTATAAAGTAGTACAAATCCAAAAGGAATAAATTCAAATAAGAGAACACACAAGAGATAACAAAATCATTCATCTACATTACAATAGGGCAAAGGGGGAACCAATAGCTGCTGTCTATAGTTTGTGAAAACTGTCAGCAATGATGTACTCACTGTGATTTTTAGTGTGTGTGTGATGTTTGGATATCTAATCAAATAGGTAGTTCACTGGGTTTACTGTGTGCATAAAATGAAAATATGACAACACAACACCACCACTTATGAATACTACAATCTAAAAGGTCTGACTGGGCAACTGTGTGTGTTTTCTCAATTGTACATACATGCTGTGGTCATGGCACAGATTGTGTGATCTTTCTGAGTGCGTGTTGAGCGGGGAGGTGTGAGAATGAGCGGAGGCCAATGATTTGTCAAACTGAAACGATGAGGGGGGTCGTGGACACGTGAAGGCTTCTTGTACCTTGGTTTTTCCTCTTTAAAACTCTTAATAGGCAAGTGTGGTTTACCTCCCATGCCTTGCAGGTAAATAGTGCACATCGTTAAGATTAGTGTTAACTGATTCAGCTTCTAGTGCAACCCTTAATCCAGATATGTTTTGGCATGGTCTCTCTAGTTAGTAGTAGGGTAAAAGGGGACTTTATAGAGTCAATGGTCATTCGGAGGGAGAGAAACATTGGTCAATTTGATTTTGTTCTGGGTGATGACAGACATCACAGGAGCATGGACTGCAGCTTTCATTGGAAACCAAATAGCGTCTTTGCTTTGATCAGGCTTTGTAGCTTACATGTTAAATCTGTGTTGTGGAAACCTTTTCTTTTTGTTTGTTGGACAGATGATTTTCTTAGCCGTTCATTACACAATGCGTCCTCACGAAGTACAAGTTGACTGCTTTTTCATCCTCAGGTTCCTCCTGCGTTGCTGCCGTGTTGTGCTGGTTCGGTGGTTTCAGGAGAGATGCTGAAGTTTGTCCCCTTACCCATTTTCTTTTTCCTCTTGTCCATCCATTCATCTATCCATCTAGCCATCTTTGCTTGAAACGGGTCCTCCCTCTGACTGTTTAAATGAGTCCAGAGTTCCTCTAAAAGTGTCACGCTGCTGTGACTTCCTGCATTGCTTGGTTGTATTTTGTATCAGGTGAGAAGTACTGTCAGGGCCGGTCGGTGGGTGGGTTGGTTGGAGGACAGTTATTATCCTGCGGGTTGTTTCTCTGTTTTTCTATTTCCGATTGTAAAGAAAGAATTGTAGTTGCTGGTTTGTACACAGATCTTGTCAGAGGAACCAAGACTGTAAAAGATAAAAGGGGAAGAGGGGGTGGGGAATGAGATCACATTAGTGTCAAAACCAGTGCAATGTACATACACAAGGGGTGGACAAATTAAGAAAAACACTTTTCTCCATAGCAACAGCAGACGAGGCTCATGCATGAAGTGGTATTCAGAGCCAACCGCTATACCAAACTGACCGGAAAAACATGATTTCTAAGAAAAGTTACAAAAACGTAAACTGGTGACCATCGGTATATGATGCTGAGGAACATTAGGGATATCTGTAAAAGAAAACTTTGGAATGGGAATTCACAATGGTGAAAACTCCTGCAATTAAGAGTCTACAGCCATGCTAGCTGCTAACATGTTCACTGTGACAATACTGAAATGCTGACGTTTAGCAGCTAATATTTACCAGGTTTACCCGTCTTAGTTTAGCCTGTTAGCATGCTAACATTTGCTAACTAGCACTAAAAACAAAGCACAGCTAAGATGCTATTGGCATTAGTTTTGCATAAACCAAAGTATTGAGCAAATCGGAATTTTGACCTAATGATGGTGCTAGATGAACAGTCGGGGGATCACCAAAGCTATTAGAATGTATCCCCTTGGGACACTGAATATCTTTAGCAAATTTCACTGCAATCCATCCAATAGTTGGCAAGATATTTCACTTTGAACCACAAATGTCAATCTCATGGTGGTGCTAGACAAAAATGAGTAGGATTAATCCTCTGGGGAACATGGATGTCCGTACAAAATTTCATGGCAATCTATTAAACAGTTGCTGAGATATTTCAGTCTGGACCCAAGTGGTGTACCGGTTGACCGTCCCCACAGCCACATCTATAGGGTGGGTTGTATAAAGATGTAATGTGGCAACAAGGAAATATATCAGAAACCGTTGTACTGTTACGTATCTTTGTTATTTTGTCCCTGAAAATGACTCCGTACACTGTCTTGACCTGTGGCCAGTAGAGGTTCCTGCAGTTCTTGAATACAGTGAGTGACAGAACAGTCATCTGGGCCACCAGCCCAGCTATTACCATCAATTCTGACCATTTCTGGAGTGAAGCACGGTATGTCTTGAATTTGGCCGAGCAGTGAATGGCTACCAATGGCCAAGCAGCAGCAGGGGGATAGCAGTCTGGCGCTCCCTGTCACTTGCACCATCTTCACGTTGGGTTTCTCCCACTCAGCGTGAGCAGGGAGCAGAAATGGGTCACCGGCGCTGTTGTTGGCTGCCCCGCTTGGCCTGCAGGATCTGGCACTGTGGGCTAGTACGCCAACATTCTAGAAGTCAAGCCTTGGAAACTACTCTGAGCCTCCAGGGAAGCAGCCTATTGTTTTGTTTGACTCTAACAGGTCGCATGAATACCCCCCTTCTGCCTCCTGCACTTCTCAGCTACCCTACTCCCCTGGGCACTGTCCCAGCAGGCCTTGGGCATTGTGACTTCTCCCTTCTTAGTTACTCTCTCCCCTTCTGTGTATGCTTGTACAAACACACACAAAATCCATCTATCTCCCGTGAACACTCCCACTAAATCCTTGGCAGCAGACAGTGACCACCCTCTTTTCTTTCCTGCCCCCCACCCTCGCCCCCTCTCAAGCAACCCCTTCTCAAATTCAAGATCAACTGGCTATGACATCATGTCTGGTTGCCGGGGGTAACGAGACGGCCGGGACGTGACTTCTATAAGGGCCGAAACTCTGCCGCTCCGTCCCCTCCATCTCCCCTCTTTTCCTGCCCCGTCAGTACCTTGTTTCCCCTTCTCCCCTGGTTGCAGTGTTTCACATTTGCCACTAGAGGGCACATGGAGCCCACTGTTGTCAGTGTGAGAGGTTCTCCAGCCTGTCCTGTAGTCACCACATACACACTTCTGACGTGCTCTTTGTCTTGTAATCCATCATTTCTTCAGTGGATCATTAATCTTTTCGTGTCCTTTTCTGAGAGGCACATGCAAACTATTAATGGTGTGTGTTTTCGTTCTGCCTCGAAAAGCAAAACCATACTTCAGACATCGTGTTTCACTCAGTATTGCTGTTTAAGAAAAGCATATGAAAAAAGTATGTACATACCCCTGTCCATATACTTTCATTACTTTTGATGTAGGACTATTTCTATTTATTATTTATTTCATGGTTTGGCCGAGGCCTCTTAGCTCCAAAGAATGAGAAGTCTTGAACAATAGAGCGCTTCCAGCTTTGTGGCAACAGTTTGGGGAAGACCTTGTCCTGTTTCGACATGACAAAGCCAGCTCCATAAAGAAAAGGTTTTCCCAGTACACCTTCAGGATTAATTGGAGCACTGACTAGGAGCCAGGCCTTATCGCCCCAAATCAGTGCCCGACTGCACCACAATGCTGTTGCGGCTGAATGGGAGCAAATCTCTGTAGCCAGGTTTGGAAATCTGGTGGAACCTACTACTTTTGGCCACCTGGTTGTATGTACATAGTTAAGGTTCATTAGTAACAATGGAGGCATTAGGAAGAGGAATAAGAAGAAAAACTGACAGTGAACATTGGTCGGGAAAAAAAAAGTATTGGAGTGAGAAAGAGAGGAAGGGGAATAAAGAGTGGAGTATAACCAGCATAGAGGCACAAAGGATCAGGAATGGGGGAAATGGAAAGGGAGGAAAAGTAAGAGAACAGAGGGCAGAGAAACAAGGGAGGGATCAGCCGAGCAGTTTCAGATGGTTTCCATGTGTTGAGGAGCAAAGCCGAGCTGGCTCCAGGTGGGTGTGGTTGGACACTAATGAGAAAAGTACTGCGGTAATGGAGGAGGCATATGAACGAGGCGCAGAGTGGTGAAGGGAAGGAATGAAGAAGGTGAAAGCGGGAGAAAAGTAAAAGGCAGAGACAGAAAATGAACAAGAGGGAGGGAGGAGAGCGGAGAAGGACAGAGCTAAAAGGAGAGAGA
The DNA here is from genome assembly GCA_002120245.1 of Maccullochella peelii. NCBI lineage: Eukaryota > Metazoa > Chordata > Actinopteri > Centrarchiformes > Percichthyidae > Maccullochella > Maccullochella peelii. Next base: position 61,730 of record LKNJ01002092.1, on the reverse strand, counting down.
AAGTGAAGTAGAGAAGCGGGGTTTGGTAAGAAGAGGGAAAGGAGAGGTAGCAAGGAGTGGGAATGAAAAAAGGCAGTGAGGGAGAAGGCCTGCTGCCTGAAGGGTAGGCTCCATATGTGCCAAATAAACAGTTGAGCACATATGGTAAACCACACACGTACTGTAAAATACAGATGTACAAATGCACACACTGATGGTGCGCTGTGGGATGGTGCGAGAGGAGAGGTGGAGGAAACCCAGCAGCAGGTTTCAGGGAGTGAGGGAATAAGAAATATTTTTGGCGTACATCCACACAGTTAATAAGTTTCCTGAGTTTGACCGGTAATCACAGTCAAAACAAAAACGTTTCCTCCTCAATTTTACACACAGAAGACAAACTAGTCAGTTTATCCCAGACTCCTACCTGTGTCTGCTGCGGGATGTTCAGAAAGTTGTTGTCCCGTGATCCGATGCCGACAAACCTGTTGGGAGCTGTGGCGCCTGGCGTGGAGTATGCTAGAGAAACAGAAGAAGAACAAAAGAAGACATCAGCGCATACACAACGACGGCTGGCATTTCAACATCTTACAGCAATAGTTGCATTCTGGGAAATATGCGTATTCACTTTCTTACCAAAAGTTAGATGAGAAGATTGATACCACTTCTCATGTCTGTACAGTAAATATGAAGCTACTGCTAGCAGCCTGTTAGCTTAGCTTAGCACAAAGACTAAAACGGGGTGAAGCACCTAGCCAGCTCTGTCTGAAAGTACCAAAATCCACCTACCAGCACCTCTAAAACTCACTAATTAACATGTTATATCTTGTTTGTTTAGTCATTTTTACACTTTTTGTACAGATTAAACAAACAAGATACAGTGTGTTAATTAGTGTGCTTTAGAGGAGCTGGTAGATGGATTTTGTTACCTTTGTACAGAACCAGGCTAGCTGTTTCCTCCTGCTTCCAGTCTTTCTGCTAAGCTAAGCTAACCGGCTGCTGGCTGTAGCTTCATATTTATCATACAGACATGTGGTAACTCTCGCCAAGAAAGCAAATAAGTGTATTTACAAAAATGTCAAACTATTCCTTTAATAGAATACAACAACTTACTTTTAAATAACATTCTGATAAATTAATTTAGTACTACAGAAAGTACTGCTATATTTCATTGAGGTCATCAAAACTCCACAGAGAAGTCTGCCAAAATCTGATATGCAAACTTAGATCTCCCAGAGTGATTAAGTCCAGTTGATAAACTCAGTTGGAAGTGATTGAGCACACCAGAATCCTGACATTGAGTATCAGTCAGGGACAGTTAAAACCCACTGGCATCAAAGTCTCTGACAAATTTAGGGCAGTTTGAGGCACCCTACGGACTCCAGCATTTGAATCTCACTGAGGGATTCAGGATGCAGTGTGCGGACTTGTGCATATGTGAGTCTGTTTGTCTGGAGGAAAGGGAGGAAGGACAAGAAGGATAGAGACAGAGAGAGAGAGAGAGAGAGAGAGAAAGAGAGAGAATTTGGAGATTTATGTGTATGGACATATACAGTATACATTCATGTGTTTCCAACACTTGGAATAACATACATAAGACATAAAAGACTTTGAGACGCTGACTGGGGGGTAAAACGCAAACACTAAATTTGAAGGAAAGCTAAAAACAAAAAATTAAAGTGCTCCATCCAGTGCCCCTCCTATCACAGGTGAGGAAGACAAATGTATTGTGAGAAAAGCCCCACGGTTGGACTGACATCACCCCTTCACCTTAAAAACACACCCTATTCTTCTTAACAATCACCAAACAAAACAAAAATCCCACCAAGAAGCTAACATCAGCTCAACCAAAAACAAGCAAGACATTTTTTTCCACCAGTGTCCCAATTTCTACTGGAATGTTTTGGAGTCCATATAAATTAACTGCCCTAAATTTGTGCTCTTCTTCAGTAAGAATCAATTAATAATCAAAAAGTGTTTGTTTTTTTAACAAGGTTTGCTAATGAGTCCAGGAGGGGAGGAAAGTAGGATTTAGAAGAAGAAGAACTGGGCTGGAGATGCAGCTTCCACACCAGACAACGCAGATTGGGCTCGACATGTAGAGCCACTCAAACTGATGGGGCCTAATACAGAACCCTGATGAGCACCACATAAGTCCATTATGAAAGATATTTCTCACCAGACCTCTGGTGGTCTTGATCTACTCTACTGAGCTCCACAGTATATCCTGTGCTGGCTTCCATAGCCTTCCAAGGGTTAAGGGAGGTGAGATGTTGGATACACAGGAACAATGATGGCACGAAGTTGGAAGAAGAACAATGGCAGGGGTCTTTTCACTGGAGAGGGTTGGGCTTTTCAGATTATTATTATTATTTTTTTTGTTGTTTTGGTTTTGAGAACGGTCTCTGCAGGGTCACTTACACGGAGATGCGGGCGAGGAGAGTCCGCCGTCAGGGGGCGTGCTGTTGGGTTTAGAGTCGGGCATAGGGAGGGGCACTGGGCGGGCCACTGGGGGAGGTGGAGGCAGCAAGAAGGAGCCTGGCATTTTGCTCTGGCCGCTCCCGTTTGGCTGCAGACAACACAAATAGGGTCAAGGAGGGCGACATGCGACAATCCGCAGACACGGAATGAAAAGAGGACGCAGCTCGGGAGGCCAGGTCCAAAAAAATATCCATGACGGAGGGGGGAGGCGATGGTGGAAGGAGGGAGAGGAGGTGGTGGGAAACAACAACCAAAGGAATGATGTATGTGGACGGCATCTTTTATGGAGGTGTGAAAAATAATAATCACCACAGGGTTTGAGTGGGAGCTGGAGCTTGAGGTGAGCGGTTCCACAGGGGTGGTCCGTGGTGGGTGGAGGAGGTGTGGAGGAGGGAAGTGAGCAAATTATTGACTGGGTTTCGTCCAGAAGATGGCAAGAAATCAAAACCATGGGAGAATACTCGTCTACACAAGCACAACACCACCAACGATACCAGCACCAAACAACCAAACTCCAACTAAAATCGTAACAGCTAGAGATGAAAACAGAAACACGATGACACAACACAGGACAGGTATGCTTGACTGAAGTGTGCCGTGACTGATTCACTCTCGTGCTGATGGTTGTAACTTCTAAGGGGTTGGGTGGAGCAAAAAATTTAAAAAAAAAAGGGCAGGGAGGAGGAACATCAGGGCTGAAACGGCAAACGGCAAAATGACATTGACAAGACAATACAAAGATTTGTAGACCAACTGAATAAACAAATGTCTAGTGTGTTCACTTGTGTTGCTGTGGGGTGCATTTCTGTGCATATCTCTGTATTGTATGTAGACATATAACACCATAAAATATGCTTTTGGCATGCACTGTCCACGTAAAGTAATTCATGTAGTAATATACACATGTGCTCAATACAATTTGAGATTTGTACAGTGAGCCGGTGTTACTGCTGGCTTTTCTAAAATAGGCACATAAACAGAAGCAAAAACAGGCCAAAATAATTTGAATTTTATAAGCAACTGAGCACCTAATTTTGAAAATTTAAGTACGTATAGCATTGAAATATTTTTCCATCTGCCCGACTTTATGTGGATTGAATTCCCTTCTTCAAAATTTTTAGAAAGTACTTTCAAGTTGTACAATTTAAAAATTTGATTTCAAGTTTTTTCTGTGTCCAATATTCAGAAAACTCTATATAGTTTCTCAAATTCAGTCCAGTCAAATTCAGATTTGATTCAAGCCATGTCAAAAAATCAAACTTCAAAATGAAAAATTCAAAACTAGCTGTCCTATTAGGTTGCGACCTGTCAGTCACATGATCCAAGAAATAAACACTTCAGATGAGTGACTGGAAGCCTCGGACACTGGAATTTTATGACTTTGTAAGCCAGAAAAAAAAAATCACGTTTTTTGAAATTTGAAAAAACCTTCTGGAAATTTTCAAGAGGGAAAATCATAAAGTCATAAAATACATAAAGTCAGACAGCTGGTTTTCAAAGTAACATATATTTCAATGCTATAAATTCAGTGGTATTTCAATTATATTCAGTAGTTCAGTAATTTTACAATTAGGTATACAGTTGCTTATGAAAATTATTATTTTTGTGGCCAGTTTTGCTTCCATACAAACATTTTCCCACTAATATACTTTTTTATTTTTATACTTTCAGTGGTCTGTTAGAATATTTTATAATTGCTAACACTTATAAGTTTCATACACTGTTACTACAAGGAAAATCTTTCAGAATCTTGAAAGCTAGGTGCAGGGTGTGGCACATCTGCAGTTTCTGTATGAATGGCAAATCCTTTCTGGCGGCAAGCTTTACCTGTCCGGCGGCCTGCCCCGAGCCATCAGCACAGACAAACTGCACAAATTCCTTCAGGGGGTCCTGTCCAGGGTGGTGGTGGTAGCGGATGGTTGGGTGGGTGAAGTAAGGGCTAGACTGCTGGATGATGGAGGGAGACGGAAAGTGCAGGGCCGAGGCTGAAGCACGGGGACTCCCTGCGAACAGAGACATTTGTATTAGAGGAACACAAGTGGAGACAGCTGCAGAGAGCGAGAGGAAGACATTGACCATTGAATTTGTATACATTGTTACAGATGGGAGAGATGTATTAAGTGATTAACGAATGATGGCAAGAATATCACATCACAACTGGAAACGATGAAGTTAAAATCTGGTTTTAAAATGCCGTACATGAAAGGAATGTTGTTTTCCAAGAAAAGCTGATTTCAAGTTAATAGCCATTATGGGCATTGCTCATAATGTTTTATGATCACTCCAGTAAATCTATACAGCTTTATGGAGGAGATTTACACACACATTGCGTTCACATGTGCACACTCACAGAGACTACATAACAATTTAAGTCAGCGCCATTCAGACTTGTACACAGGCAAACACTGCACACACCTGAATTCGCACAAATTCAATAGATGCAAGCGCTATATTTTGAAATCAGATCCAAAGAGCTTGTATAAAAAGAAAAAGCACAAAGAGATCATTGAGTACCCTCTTAAATTAGCCAGTCTTAATGCCTGCATGCCTGTGTGCTGTTTTGAGGGTGTGATTCATTGGCGTTGATGCAATTTGGCATCGATGGACGGTAAAGACGTTTTTTATCTGACTAATTTTGTTTCTATGACAGAACTAATCTGTACGTTCACACACTGTATGTCTAAGTTGATGTTTTTCTGTTAATGGGCTTTGAAGCCTCATATCTGAAGATGTGTGTGTGTGTGTGTGTGTGTACGACAGGTTAGGTGACGCAAAATATATCAGCATTCGGCTGCTAATAAGCTTATAAAAAAGGATTCCGTTTTTTGCTTTACAAGAGAGGGAAATAGAGGAACTCGCACCAAACAGAGCTGAATGTATGTGTGAGAGGGAAGCAGTTGGTTGAACCATACCTCCAAACACAAAGCCCTCTCTGTCAGATCTATATCCATTCCTAAATCTCCTTGATTTGTATTAGAAGCCTGTTCTCCTCTTAGCTGTGCCAGTCTGACACCCACCCCATCCTATCCAGGACCCCCAGCTGCCCATGTTGGGCTGCCAACACTCTTTGGTGCTTGCATCTTATACATTGTATGTGTGAGTGTACTTCATGAGAGTGCCAAACCCATTGAATTACCCCCCAGATAGGGGCCTATGCCTCTGAGCCCAGCAACACCTTGCTCCCATGCCAGGCTGCCTGCTCCCCAGTGGAGCTGTCTCCCTGCTTCTATTAGTCCCCTACTAATCCCATTAGAGACTGGGTGAAGGCCAAACACTCTGGGGGTGTGAGGGTGCGTTGGGGATGGGATGGTGGTGATTGTGGGGGGAGACAGGATCAGAGGGAATCCCTACACCCCTACCCTCTCCCTCTAGAGCAGTGGTTCCCAACCTTTTTTGTCTCATGTTCCCCCACCACCCTATCAGATGAACTCAAGTACTCCTTTATAGACACCACCCACCATATTCAAATGGCGTTCATTTGAATAGATTTTAAACTGGATGTTACTTAACACGATTGATTATATAAAAATCGATACGAATCATTTTTTCTACAATTGAACTGTCAATGTTTAGGTTTGTTTGGTCAAGTTAGCATTCATACTATTTCTACTTGGGACGTTTCAACCATTTATTGATTATTTTTAGCTTTTTATTTATCCATTACATTTAGCTAACTATTTTAACCTTTTACTCATGACTTTTAACTATTACAACTCTTTATTCTTTTAGCTAACTGTTTCAACTTCTCTGCTCCCTTGTGAACTATGCACTCAATTTCAACGTGGTGTTCAGGTGGTACCTTGGAGTGGCAGAAACTGTTTATCCATTACTTTTAGCTAACATTTTTCAACCGTTTATCCATTACATTTACCTAAATATTTGAATTGTTAATTCATTACATTTAGCTATCTATTTCAACCATTTAGCCATTACTTTTAGCTTTTTCACCATGCATCCGTTACTTTTAGCTAACTAGGCTATTTCAGCTGTTAGCTGCTAGCTGTTTAGACTTCCCTGCTTGCTTGTTAACTCGTTTTCCCACACTGTAAATTGCAACACATAGTGTTCAAATATTACAGCTGACTCAACATGTGGATAAACTTTTTCTAGATCAAACTGTGATCTCTGGGTGGCGTGGTGGTGCAGTGGTTAGCACTATCACCTCACTGTCAGCCTTTCTGTGTGGAACTTGCATGTTCTCCCTGTGCCTGCCTGGGTTTTCTCCATGTTCTCCGGTTTTTAAGTTGCCCGTAGGTGTGGATTCAAGTGTGAATGGTTGTCTGTCTGTGCGTGATTGACTGGCGACTGGTGTACCCCACCTCTCACCCAATGTCAGCTGGAATCGGCTTCAGCCCCCCACGACCCTCTAAAGCATAAGTGGGTATAGCTAATGGATAGATGGAAATTATGATTTCTATTTTCTCAGATTAGTTGAGCTTCTTCACAGTCTTCCACAAAGTACCCCCTGGCAACTACAGAAGTACCCTCTGGGGCATGAGTACCCCTGGTTGGAAATCACTGCTCTAAAGGGAGGACAGCTGAATGTGGGTGGAGGGACAAACCCTACCAAAACCACCTCCTGGCACCACCACTGCGAGTGGCTAGTCCTAGCATGCTCCTCAACCCCACTTCTCCAACCCCTAAATCTCCTTGGATCTGGTCTTTCACACAGAAAAACAACAATGCTGATGATGTGGTAAGCACTTTCACGCCAGCGTGGGAACAGCTCCAGCTTGCGCATTGTAAGCGTCTGTGTAAAAAGAAACAAATCACAACTGCTGGCCACACCAAGGATGGGATATTGTGTTTGTGTGCTCATGTTAGCGTGAACATGTATACGAGTGTGGAGATTGGATTTGCTGTAGCTACATCTCAGGAGGCACAGGGTCTGTCAGGAGGGTTTAATGACACGGCGGTCAACCTCATTGCTTCACATCTGCTTGGTGGCTTAAAAAGCCTTTGATGTAGCCTAGCTACAGAACTAAAGCACATGGGTAATTTACCAGTGAGCTCCTTCACTGGGTGAATTCACAGACGTGCACTTTCCAAGAAGAAGAGGAAGTCTCTTTTTCGACCTGTACCATGGTGCTAAAATTAGAGTGATGATTTATTGTCGGCGCCTCTTTGGCTCTGTTTGATATCTGATGTTATCATGAGCTGCTTGTTTCAGCCTGGTGGAGGATCAGCTGGTTCACGAAGCAGCTCAAAGTCTCAAAGCCTTATTTTCTGGCCTTGCCAGTATGAATAAAGATATGTGCTCAGGAGTTCCCACACTATTGAGAAAAGTAAAAACGATAGGAACAGTGAAATGGAAAGATCCACGGTCAGATCAGCCTGCTTGGGGGCCCTGGGGCAAAAATAATTTGCTGGGGCCTTGGGTTTGCTGTATTGTAACTCAATTAAATAGACATGAATTTAGGAATATGCACCATGTAAACATCAGTATCACCTTAAAACAAGATTTTGACACAGGGACCCTATTGGTTAACCTTTTTTCACACCCCACACTTCCAGTTTGTAACGCAGGCTTAATGTTAAAATCAGCCCAAGCCGAGATGACCCTGATGACATCAGTATGACATCATCAGGGTTATTTTATTCACTTTGGAAAGCTCTCTTCAGAGCCACCAAAGACATTGCAAAGCTGTTTTCACAGACTGAACAGTAACAAGTACACTGAACTTCATATGTAAAATTGGTGCCCCTTTAATTGTAGTGTATATGAGTAGAGCATTCAAATGGTTAATTAACATCACTTGCCATATCAACTTTTCCACCAAGAAATTCCACCAGAATTCAAAATTGAACAATGCTTTTATGTCTTAATCTTTTATCTATAATTGTAAACTACTTCTTCCTGACTATAAATGTTGCATTTGAGGTCCATTTTGTTTTGTCTATTTATACATTTTGTCTTTTAGATATTACCTTAGTAGGTCTTAATTTTCAAACTCTTACAAGTGTCATATCCATGACAAGATAAGCCAGGAGTCAATGAGTAAATGACATTTGATTCAAGGGTCACTTACATCATTAAGAACAAATGCCAAAATAAGAGCACGTAAGCCTCAGAATCAACTGAAAAGATGTGGCCGCACAGGCAGCCGCAAACCCCTGGTCTTGTTCTTCCACTCTAATAAGAAGAAAGTGATCTATATAGATGATATCTAGTGATGTACGACCACTGACCATCCACCAGACAGACCCAGAAAAGTCACACACCACACCCAGACTCCCTAGAAGCTCCGTCACCAGCTTGACCTGCACCCTGCAAGCTCAGAACAGGCAGAGGATGAGGCAGAGGTGTCTGCCAGCTTTTAGTTCCCAGCCACTCTCATCTCCCAAAGACAATGCTCCCACCTCTGTGCCAGGGGGTGGAGGGGTGGGGCCCTGAAGAAGTGGGGGGTGGGTAGGAGGAGATGGTGAGGGGGTGGGGGAGGAGGGGGTGGGGGGCGATCAGGGGGATCTGGAGCTGGGTTGGTCTCACCTGGTCTCACTCCCGCCAGCATTGGCAGTGGGTGGTGGGTGAACGCCATGCGGGGGGACCTCGTCTGGGAGGACAGGGCGCTGAAATCGAATTTCCCCGGCTTCTTAAGAGAACTAGGCGATGAGAGTCCTGGCAAAAAGGGGATCAACAAAATGGCAGAACAGAGACGAGGTTTTAATCAAACATGGCTGCTTTTCTTACTTCGACTCTACTCAAAAAAAAAAGAGAAAAATAAACTTAGCACTTTTTAAATTTGATTGCAAGAATCGAATGATTATGATTGACTGAAAATCAATGGACTGATCGGTTGATTCATTCATTGATTTGTTGATTGGCTTAACATACAGATGGGTTCTCACAATCTGTCTGTCTAATACTCTGTGTACAGTCAGCGGGCTGTACCATGTCGGTCAGATTGGGGGTGGGGGTGNTTGAGGGCAGGGTCCGGTGAGAGGCCATGTTTTGAAGCAGCAGGGGTTCAGAGCGAAGGGAGGTGACGGGAGAAAGTGGGAAGGGGTGGGGAGGTCGGGGTCGGGAGGCTAGGGGCTAGTGTCAAGAGAGAGGAGAGCTGGGAAATGCAATGGCGGTCCAACTACGGTCACCACTGGACTGTATGAACAACACAACAAACTCCTACTCGCTGGTTTTACTCACAGGGCACACCATTGAAATCAATCCAGAGATGTCTCCTTTTTGAGATCTGACTAATCCCAAACCACAATGATCTCAGAGCCCGGTGTGGCTCCAGCGAGCTACAGGAACACAGTCAACCAACCTACTCACTGCACTTGCAGTGACTGCACTCCCAGACTGCACTCCCATTCATCCTGAAGGATGCCTCTTCAGGATGAATGGGATCCTGGATGGCCTCATATCTGGGGCAGACTGTGCTTTTCAAGCCAAAGCCAGCATGAGCGACTCTGCAACTACATATAGCAGAAGAGCATGCCAGAGCATATGTAAACGGATCCTCTGATGTAGTGCCCTTCTGCATATCTGAAGGCCAGTTATTTTATGTTACTGCCTTAAGACATACAGTATTTCATAAAGAAGGGCTTTCTGAACCCTCACACACACACACACACACACACACACACACACACACACACACACACACACACACAAGCTGTTCAAGCTGGGTGGCGAGCACTGGGCAAACTGCCAGTGAACGCTGGATGGGAGAGTGGTAGAGAGATGGAAGGAGGAGAGGAGCGGTGACGGCATGGCCGACACACATAGACAAACATATTAAAGTGTCCCCCTCTGTCTATAAATGTCGGCTGAGGTAAAAAGGCTGCATTAAATATCCCTCAGTTTGGTAAAAACAGGCACACTAAGTATAGGCCAGGCTCACCAGCGGACCAGAAACATGGCCAAAAGTGTGAGAGCTACAGATAAAAGAGGCTCTCTTGTGTGATCAAGGTCTTGTGTGGTGGGCGCTAAAGGGACTTTATTTTGATATATGGTATTCCAAAGGCACAATTTAGACTTTCGGGGTTTGAGGACCAGCACCAAATGGTGTGCTTGACCTCTGCCGGTAACCGCAATGTTTGAATATATGTTGAAATAAAACTCTGGAAAGAACAATCCATAAAACAGAGAATAATGAGGAAGTATTTGTATTGAAAAGAACATCAGCGTGGACACACAGACCTCATTACTGTTCTCTGGAACATACTGGACTCTGGTTGAGAGAATACAGTGATAAACAACCTTGGCCAGCAAAAGCCCCATAAACTACTAAACGACACAATATTCACACATATAAAACAAACACACTCAAATAGAGACGGGGGTAATTTCAACATGGCCCAGAGAGCCATGGAAATAGACTTTATGAGCTGAGTGTATAAAGTCTAACAGAGCAGATTTCTGAAAAGCTTTTTTTTAAATGCTACACAAGCTTCAGAGTGACAAGGCCTTTAATTCCATGTGTAATTAATGAAGAAGATAACAAGACACATGATTCGCTTTGTAGAGATTTTTCAACCCTTTGGGCTGCTTGCGTCTTTTCCGGGGTGAAATGTTACACCATGATACCAACTTCCTCCAGGCATCAAGAGAAAAGAAACACAGAGTAAGAAAGGGAGTTCACTACATAGCATTTACGCATTATATTTGGAGCACAGAAAGTCATTCTAGCATTGATAATTATAATGGTGTTTGGCCAGTCATTGAGTCAAAAAAGAAATTAAAGTGGAGTAGAAGAACAGCTGAACACTCTAAAACAAAAAGCGTTCATTAAAAAGTTTCAGGAAGATAAAAAGTGTAAACCATTTGCTACAGTCAGCAGAACATTAGCAGCGTAGGCTTGTCATCCATCTGGCACTGATATTTTACTTCCGATGGTGTGTTAGGAGTGTTGCTTGGTAATATATTACAACCAGTTGAATTTATTGCACAGGGAGTACACCTGCTGCTGCAATGCAAAACATTGAAGAGCTGCTAGTGGTGGAAGACATACTCAGATCCTTCACTTAAAGCTGCTATAATCAATATTTTTATATTAACAATGGATCACATGACTAATTGTATATGAACAGGCTCGCTGGTAGTGACGAACCCAAAGAGAATTACCACCTGACTCTGCAGGTTTTACTGTTTTGATTCACTCTCACAGCTCTCATCAGCGTCAGCGTCGTTTCCAGCCACAGCTGTTTCTGCCGAAAACCCACAAAAAGCGCACTGTTCACGACCTGCTCAGCACCAAACTGCAGACAGACACAGTTAGCGACTAGCTGGTGAACACAGTGGAGCATTTAGCAGCTAAAGAGACTGATTTTGTTCTCAGGCATTGGTAGAGACTGAAAACAGAGCTCAAAGAGAGTGAATATTGGATTTACATACATCAGTTGGCCAGAAACACGACTCCAAATGAATGCTCTGCTGAATGTGTAAAATAGCCATAATGACTTAAAAGGTGATAAAAATGTCTTTGTCAGTTATTGTACTATAAGTTTAAGTAAAAGTAACAATAACCCATTGTGAAAATACTCATGTCCTGCATTAAAAGTAAAAGTACTCATTATTCGGAATGGCCACTTTCCCTGTATTATATTATACATATCATACTATTGCATTATAATTGTTGATGCATTAACATGTAAGCAGTATTTTAATGTTGTGGTTGTTACTAATTTATATACTGTATTATTATTATTATCATTATTATATATATTATTAAAACCTTAATCTGCAAAGTAACTAGTAACTATAGCTGTCAGATATAGATATATAGTATATAAGTACAATACTGGCATCTGAAATGTAGTGGAGTAGAAGCATAAAGTAGCATTAAATAGAAATACTCAAGAAAAATACCACAAAATTGTACTACAGTACTTGAGTAAATATACTTTTAAGCGCTGCAACAGGTCAGTCAGTATCTCAATCATGAAGCATGCAGCAACGTGTCGTGACTACGACTGGACAAAACCTGTGATTTGTTGAGAAAGCTAATAGGTTAGCTATCCAGTGAACTTTGAGAAACAGCCCGTTAAGCACAGCGCTATTTTGCTGCTGTACAATTTTATATTAGAGTCAAGAGAGTCAGAGAGTCCGGGTAAAATGTATCGCTTCAACTGGCGTTTGGATTCCTCGCTCACACTGTTAAAAACAGACAAGCTGAACCCCAACATGTCGTGGATTCAATGCATCCCTGCAATTAAGCCTGTTCCAGTTCCCCTGTGTTACGTATGGGGATGACTGCGTGCCAGCACAGTACAAGTTCAATTATAACCAGCTTATTAAACATAAACAGCCTTAAATTATACATATTGTTTTCAGTCTCTGTGATATTCCCTAATTAGCCTGTATCTTGCTGAAATATCTGGTACTATGTGGCTTCTCAGTGAGGAGCAGCAAATGAGGCCCAGATGCCCAATGAAAGCTTTGTCTGATAAAGCTAACAGAAGTTACTCTGATCTCTCCCTTAATCTGTGTGTGTGTGTGTGTGTGTGTGTGTGTGTGTGTGTGTGTGGGTGTGTGTGTGTGTGTGCGTGCATGTGTGTGTGAGCATACACATAGTTGTTTGTTCTACATTATTTCTGTGTCCTGCTCCTGGCACACTGCACAAGCAGACTGGCAGCCAATTGCTCCCATGACCCTCTAGTGTTGCCACGCTAACAAGCTGGCGACCACACAAACCCCCTAACTGTCGCAGAAACTGGTCCACTAGCATGTGCACAAACACATACGCACACACCAAAAAGAGAAAAAGAGCTCACGCACTCGTCATTCAGGTAAGCAAGAAACAATGCACGGCAACAGATTAGTGTCCCTCATTAACGACCGCACACATCATTAGCACTCAAACACTAAGGTAATGCGCTTCAGGCAAAGCAAGGACACCTTAACAACACCACAACCAAACACACATCAGAGTTTTAAGCCCATAACACCAAATAATTAGCTGGAATTCTCTGTCAATACCACAAGAATTTGGGAAACCCTGCCCCCCCCCNCCCTAACTCAAAAGTTGGTAGTGGGTTTTCCCACCACTGAGCAGCAGGAGCAAGCAGGCAGAAGGAGAGGACGGAGCAGAGCAGAGCAAAGCAGGAGACAGCAGACTTAATGATGAATTACATGATCACCTGCTATGCCTCGGAGCTTTTCATTCAGGTAGAGGATCACCTCCAGAGCAGGCAGAGGCGGAGGCCCTCCCCTCCCCGTCCCCCTCCCCCTCCTGTCCTCCGCCCCTCCTCTCTTCTCCTCATCTCTCACTCCCAACACCACCACCACCATCACCAGAACAGATGTCTGCTGTAACCCAGTAGCTCCCTTCGCTGTAGACACATGGAGGCGCCATCTGGACCGGAACGCTGCTCCTCTCCAGATTGGGGAGTGTGTGTATGTGTGTGTGTTTATGTGTGTGTGAATGTAAATCAGAGAAAAAGCTTAAATTTAGTTTTGTGTGTGTGTGTGTGTGTGTGTGTGTGTGTGTGTCTACATGCCATTTGTAAACGTGTGTGTTAGTGAGTAAGCATGTCTCCGAGACAGAAGGTGCCTTGTGCATTGATGACACACCTGAGTGCCTTTAGTCGTGTTTGTTTGGGTCGTATGTTGTTTTTCCTGCGCTGTCTTTCAGAGACGGTTGAGTCAGGCCTATGGCAGGTGGGACACCACTCAACAGCTCTGTCTAAACAACCGGCTGGATGAAGCAGCTAACGCTGCTACTCAACAAACCCTCATTCACACACACCCCTCCCCTCCTCCTTCTCTGTGTCTTTCAACGCTTGCTTTCTCTCTCTGAACACCCAAAGCACTTAGCCCAATGTTGCTGACAAATTCACACCGCCTCAGAAACTTTGTTTGTATGCATGTGGTGTGTCACAACAATGTGGTTTTTGGATATGATAATGTACATAATTACCCATTGTCAGACTAAGAGTAATTTGTGTTTTTTAATGCACCAAGGATGTCTTCATCCTCCTCGATGTCTGATTTCTTTCACAGATTTACAGCAACATCTTTGAGGCAGACAGGCGGTGGATGTTATGGAGCTACTGGCCTACCAAAAGGCTTTGGTAAACCCACAATGGACAACAGCAGACATCTGGTAGAAACACAACCCCACCCAGCGGCAGCATAGCCAGAGAACAAGACACAAGAGAGGGATGAAGAGAAGAGAAAGGACAAATGGAAAATGCAGAACAGCTCTGAGAGCTCACAGGAAGTGCAAACAGACTTGAAAACAGGACAGAAAGAGATGTATACAAGTTGAGGGTGGTGTGAGCTGAAGTAGAGCATGTATACATGTACACAGTATAATGTTTAATGTTGTTCTAACCATGGTAAGGAAACTGCACTCCATCGCTCTCATGCTTAATCTTCCTCTCCTGCACACTGGCCAAATGGTGTTGCACTGAAAGGCCAAACAGGGGAGAAGGGAAGAGTTAACAATGGAAGAGGGGAGGAGAGAAAAAGACAGAGACAGAGAGAGAGATGGAAAGAATGAGAGATAAAGAAGGGTGGTTAAATAATGGGCAACAGGGGATTTTAATGTTAAAGAGTGCAGCAAGTGTCTATAAAATAGTTACATCATTACTGCTGGCTGTATTAAAATGGCAGCATGTGAGTGGGAGTGACGGTTATAACTTGGAGAACACATGAACATTTAGCAATTTAACAGAATCCCCAAAGTCAAATACTAAACCCAAGACATGACATCTATTGTAAATACATTTGACATGGTACCCGTCATGATGGTTAAAAATGCTGTATACCAGAGGGTGAGTGGTTGTGATTTAAGAAGTAAATGGGTGGTTACACTTGTGGTGCTCTGCTGCAATACTCAAGAAGACAACACAGAAGGATTTGGATGGTAAATGTGAAAGGAATAGTTTGACATTTGGGGAAAAAGTTACTCGCTCTCTTAGTTAGATGAAAAGACCACTGTCATGACTGTACGGTAACATAAATATAAAAGCTACAGCCAGCAGTTGGTTAGCTTAAAGTTAGCTTAGCACAAAGACTGAAAACAGGGGAAACAGCTAGCCTGGCTCTGTCTGAAGGTAACAAACTCAAACTATCTCACTTATAAACGTGTTAGCCCTACATATTGTTAGTTTAATCAGTACAAAAACCACAGTGTAAAAACAACAATTTGCTGTTTTACATCTGGAGCCAGAAGCTGGTTAGCTTAGCTTAACACAAAGACTGGAAACAGGGGTAAACAGTTATCCTGGTTGTTAGGTTGGTAATCTGCCTACCAACACTTCTAAAGCTCACTAATCAACATGTAGGTTAGTCGTTTCCCCCGGTTTCCAGTATTTATGCTAAGCTAAGCTAACTAGCTGTAGCTTAATATTTACTGTACATGATATGAGAGTGGTATCAATCTTCTCATCTAACTCTTGGCAAGAAAGCGAATAAGTGCATTTCCCAAAATGTCAAACTATTCCTTACATATGATACAGTGATGAACTTATAAAGATCTCACTACGCTAGCCTGTCATGGTCTTTTTAATGGCCTTACTTAGAAAGTTAGCTAAAGTCTAATGAACAAAATAAAACACAAAAGTGGATAGACATTTGTACGAACAAAAGTCTATATAGCTTTTGAGAGTCTGTATTATATCTACATTATGTGGCTTTGATAATCACACTCACAAACACACACACACAACCCAGGAGTTCTCAATGAATTTTAGCACTAACATGAGAACATAAGAACTAACTGAGCAAAATACATCCATCTCTGCCACTCTCCTTACTGACAACCTCAGACAACAAACACTACGATAAATTAGTTCAGTGTACTCAGTTTGTGGTCTGATTAAAGGGTCAGTTCAGTCAACACAAAAACAGACTCATATTTTCACACTTTTACCCAGTAAGCATGCAGATAGTTTACGGTTTTATTTGCAGAGATATTGAGATATCTCTGCTTCCACCCCATCACTACAGACGTGTGGTGCTCATGTAAAAAGTTATATTGGAAAAACTCACAAAATAGTTCCCAATGAAGATTATTCCCAGAAAGTGGGACATTGTTTCTAGATAGAGAGTTTTTCTAATGTCATGTTTCACCACAAATTATATTTAATTCACTGCCATTGTACTGAGGTGGTGGCAGAAGTTTCAGCGGAAATCTCAAAACCTCTACAAATAAAACCAAAATTATCTGCATGTTCAAACCACCAGGAGTAATAGAGAAAATATGTTTTTGCATGTGTTTTTGGTAAACTTTAAATCCCTGCTGCATGTGAGAAAGGATGCTATAACCTGGCTGTGGCATAATGACGGTCCCTCTAGCTCAAACTGGCCTGTTCTGCTCAATGGGGGTCGGGGTACAGGTTGTGAGTGGAGTAGAAGTTGTGAATGGAAGAGGGTGAGAAAGAGAGTCAGTATGATGGGGGGGGTCAAGTGATGGAGAGAAGGGTCAACACAGTACAGAGGCAAGGGGACGTGTGTTGGTGGAAGGAGGTGAGCTGTGGCTTCTGGTCCATTTCAAGTCAATTAGTGTGAACTGAACACCTGAAAATATTTGTAGGCCCTGAAAACATATTTTCTCAAATAGTCTTGTTACTATGAGCAATGGGTTCCTACGTGAACACACAATTTTCCGTTTTGGATATCTCACATGAGAGATTCCTAGGTTTGTGTTGTTCTCTGGCTCTTTTCACTAGTTTGAAGTGGGTGGGACCCATACCTCGATGCACCAATCAGGATCTGGCAACAAAAACGGGACGACAGTTGAGGGGTTCTTTGGTTATGTTGCCAGCACTATCAATCTAATCTGATCAATCCACACCCACACAGTCATGATGAAGCAGATTAGCTGAGTTTTTGACTGTTAAACTTTTAATATATAATAACTAAGGATGTTTAACTGTTGTTTATTTAGTCATGGATATTTGAAGGAATAGTTCAAGATTTTGGGAAATACACATATTTGCTTTCTTGCCAAGAGTTAGATCAGAAGGTCGGTACCACTCTCATGTCTGTATGGTAAATATGAAGCTACTGCTAGCAGCTGGTTAGCTTAGCTTAGCTTAGCATAAAGATTGGTAACTGGGAAACAGCTAGCCTAGCTCTGTCCAAAGGCAACAAAATCTGCCTACCAGCACCTCTAATGCTCACATATTAACATGTTCTCTCTTGTTTATTTAATCTGTACAAAAACTAAAGCCCCCCCAATCTTCTCATGTAACTCTCGGCAAGAAAGCGAATAAGTGTATTTCCCAAAATGTCAAACTGTTCCTTTAATGTTAGAAAAAAATATGTTTTCAGGGGCTTTAAAATTCAATGTAAAGCCAGTGTCTAAAGAAAAAACACTGGCGGAGCTGCTCCTGCTGCAGCCTCCATCAACACATTATTTTCTTTTATATCTGTAACTTAAAAATAAGGTAAAATGTTTGTGTCTGAATTGATGTGGACCTCAGCCCAGCTCCA
The DNA here is from genome assembly GCA_002120245.1 of Maccullochella peelii. NCBI lineage: Eukaryota > Metazoa > Chordata > Actinopteri > Centrarchiformes > Percichthyidae > Maccullochella > Maccullochella peelii. Next base: position 43,891 of record LKNJ01002092.1, on the reverse strand, counting down.
GGGGAAGAATCTAATGGGGAGGTTGTAGCGGGACTACCTGCATCCACATCATTAGGCCAACCGCTGGACTGAGAGCTGCTGCCAGCCGCCGGGGAACGGCCTGAGTAGAAGACATCATCCACCGGGCTCTCCATCTCACTGTCGTCAATGGACTTGCGCTTGTTGGAGCTGAGAGAAAAAGAAGAGAGGAGGGGGTTTGTTTAACTCTTCAAGAAGGGGAAGATGATGGAGTTAGAGGGATGTCTTTTCATTTTGAGATGAATCAGTGTTTTTTTTCTTCATTTTTCTTAAAAAATGTTGCATGTTTGGCTGGTTTCTCACTAAAACTAACAGGCACTACTAATGGGGCTCTAATGAATGCACACATATCATTTGTGGGACATTTGAGGACAAATGTGAGTGCTTATTTCCCCTGGAGTCAGGCATGTGTCTGCATAAAATCAAGAGTTAGAAAAATTCTAAATGTCAGGGTTTCATTCAATGTTTTGTTTTCATATTATGTTTTAGCCAGGGGGGACAACGGAACACAACTGGAGACAGACAGAATTTATTCAACATGCTGTATCCATACCGGCCCAAAGCAGCCTCACGCTAAAAACCGAGCGCAGAGAGTGTGCATGGTGATGCTGGAACGCATTTGTGTGTGTGTTTGCAGATTCTTATGGACTCATACATCTGTGACCAATAAAATAAAGGGGGGTTGTGAACGTACAGCGTTTCACTGCTGATCCAAAATGTTTAAATATGTGTGCGCCCATGTGCATATCTATGTGACAGCATGCATGTGTGGCTTTTGTTCGAGTGTGATGCAGGGGTCTGTGTTACATTAGTATCAAGGGAGATATTCTGTAATGAGTGTAACTACCTCCGTGGGAGACTTGCATAAAGCTCCATTTCAGTCCTGCAGCGTAAGATGAGTGAGAGAGGACGGCAGAGGTGAGCAAGGGGAAATAAGAGAGTCAAAGGACACAAACGCAGACAGAGTGACAGACAGATTGGTGAGAGAAATGAGAGGGAATGAAAAGGATTAGCAGTGAAGAAGGAAGAAAGGGGGGAGAAAGACCACAATCAAAAAGCAGAGCCAGCTAAGCATAAAGAATACAGCAGTGTTAAGAGGTTATAGAATTCAGAAATGAAGAATATTAGTACAGAAAATTGTGTGTTTTGGGTGTTTGTATGTGTGCATGTATGTGTACCTGGTGGAGGGGGTGGAGGTGATGGAGCGCCGTCCCAGGGTCACTTGGTTGATGTTATAGTAGCCGGGGCTGTCCAGGTCAGCCAGGGAGAAGTTGGGGCCAGTCGCTGTAGCCACTGGGGCTGAGAAATGCACACACACACATACACACACAAACATGCACACACGCATCACATCACATAGAAGAATATCAGAAAATGTGTAAATACATACTGCAAATAATCAGGACTTTATTCTCTTAAAGGATAAGGCTGGTGTTATTCTATTATTTATTATTTTGCTCTAGGGATGGCAATGCTGGTCTGTCGGAAGGTCGGTCACCATTTTGGACTATTGAATAGATTGCCATACAATTTGTACAGAGATTCATGGTCCCCAGAGGATGAATCCAAATGACTTTGGTGATCCCCTGACTCTTGTCTAGCACCACCAGCAGATCAAAGTTTTTACTTATCCTGTGAAGAATTTCAACATCTACTAGATGGATTGGCACAACGTTTTGTACAGGCACTCTGAGGATGAATCGTACTGACTTTTGTGATTCCCAGACTTTTCCTCCAGCACCATCGTCGTTTTGAGTGAAATGTCTTGACAACTTGGATAGATTGCCATGAAACTCACACACATTCGTGCCCTGCTCGGGATGAATCACTTGGTGAATCACTGACTTTTCATATAGCACCATCATCAGGAGCAGGTTGGTGTCCTGGTATTTATCAGCTGTTGTTTCCTGACAGCAGACTGCTCCTGATGATGGTTTTAAAGTTAACCCGAAAGCTTGAGACTGGAACAATGCCTCTGTCATCATTTTTTGAGTAAAGTTTAAATACATTTGTTGGGGACTATTTTCAGCTGTGGTTTAATCCACATTTGGTGCACTAGTGAGTATTTATGGCAGCAGGACTGTGTATGTGGGGTTGAGTCGAAATAAACTACAGTGTGTATGTGTGTGTTGATGGTAAAAAAGGAACATGCATCAGTGTGGCTCATTGTGTTTTTAAAAGTTTTTGGACAACAATAGCTTTACAGCACAGAGGAATAAGATATATCAAGCTTTGGACACACAGACTTGTTATTAGGGTCAATTCATTGTTGTTGACAATAAGAAAACATAGAATAACACCAGCCTTATGCTTGAAACAGTAATTTATCCCTTAAAAGTCTCAAAAACAAAAAAAGTTTGCTACTTGGCGCATGAGGGATGCTGCTATGTATAATTTCAGTATTAAGGTGACTATATGAAGTGTACAAGGAATGACAGGGAGAGTGTGTTGTCTATGTAGAGATTGACAGGGTAAAATTACAGCCGTGACTCACTCTGCGACACGCGGACCAGCTCGGCAACGTTCCACACCCCTGAAGTCACAAAGCAGTCCTGGAAACTCAAGTGGCCTGGGTAAAAGAGAGGGAAAGAGGAGTGTGTGAGAGCGGACTGCATATACCCAAACATGCTTAAAATGACATGTGTACACAGACACATACATATAAAAGACACACAGATCAGTACACACACACACACACACACACACACACACACACACACACACACACACACACACACACACACACACACACACACGCAGAGGGAGCTGAAAAACATATGTATGGAAAAGCTCGAAACACTGGCGGTGTCATCCAGTGGGACCATGTGTTTTCTACAAGATACAACAGGCTGTTGGGTTGGACATGTTCTTTGACTGTTGACAGACCAACACACACTACCAATCAGGTCCAACAAGTGAGTTTAATCTCCACATAAACCGCTACATAATGTATCATGCATTGTGTATTATGATATTTATGTCTATAACATGCACACGCAAATCAAAGCACAAATGTAGCAGTATAATGATGCATAATAGATATTTGAGCAGTGATGCACACACACACACACACACACACACATCCTTGTAATTCTATCTTCACGAGCACTTTCCTTTGGGTCCATTGATACTGTAACCTAAACCTTAAAAAGGAAAATTCCGGTTTATTACAATTTAGGTGTCAATTTCACATCTTTGGCCATTGACTCTATCAGCTATGATTACATTGTACTCACCAAAGTAATTGCTGAGATCTGCGAACATGAAGACATCGCTACAACAAAGTCGCCGTGTTCGGGACAAGAAACACGAGCAGTCCAGCATTCAGACAGGTTGTAAACAAGCCAGATTAGCCAGATTATGTAAACCACTTTTTTGGAGGTAAAACCCAAAGTGAGTTCACACTGCCCAGGAAAACTGTGTGAGCCTACAACTATGGCAAGTGTGATAGGTAAAAGTTGAACCAGGAAATTGGTCTGTAAACTGTGATGGATAATTACAATTGGAAATCTTTTAACACTTCACATTTGTTTTAGCTTGCAAAAAGGTTTGGCTAATCTGGGGATTTTGTTTTAAAACTTTACAATCGTCTGTTTCTCGCCCTGTCTGATTTTTGTTTTAGCTATGTCGGAGCATTCCCAGATCGCAGCAATTCACTTAGTGAGTACAATGTCATTATATCCAAACGTATGAAAAGAAGAGCTGAGCTGTAATAAAACAGGGTTATTCTTTAAATTATTATGTCTAATCATCAACCCCTAATTTTAACCTATGCCTAAATCTAACCTTAATTTCAGCCCTAAACACTTAGGTCCTCATAGTATTTTTATATTATCTATGGATCACATGACTACTTGGATGTAAAAGGGGTCACTCTAGTGATAAACCAACAGAGAGTTTTTACTTGACTCTGTAGTTCCCTCTAGCTCTATGGACAGTTTTAGCATCTTTTAACTTGTTTTGTTTTTACAGACTGTAACTGTTTTGGTTCACTCTTACCTTTCTTATGAGCATCGTCGAAAAAGCTCTAAAAACCAACTGCACACTATCTGCCCAGTACTTGCAGGCAGATAAAGTTAGCAACTAGCTAATGAACAGAGTGACACATTTACCAGCTAAAGAGACAGATATTTCTCTCAGGAGTTCATGGAGATCAAAAACAGCTCCAAGGAGCGTGAATATTAGACTTATATTCACCAGGTGGTCAGAAACACGACTAGAAATGAATGCTAATGTTGCTCTGTCAGCTGGATGTGCAAGTAGGCAGCTGTCTGCTAACATGTACGGCATAACAACTTCAAAGGTGATATGTCAGCGTTATGTTCACAGCTTGTTTCTGCTGGCCCCAAGTTGCCAAAAAAAACAGTTACTGAAGGCTCCAAAACCAAGTGCCAACTCCTCAAACTCACCTTTACCTTAACCCTTAGCTTAGCCTAAACTTCATTCTGTCTATTCCTAAAACTATTTTGAAGACCTACATTTGTCAGTAAAAAAAGGAGTTAGCTAGCTACAATTTCCTGAAACAAAGAATTGTCAGAATTATCCAAAACTGGTTCTCACAAGGGCAGAGATACAAAAGCACACAGGTGCCCAGTTACCGTATGGTTCTTTGAGCATGTTTGTGCTGCTGCATGACTCTGTGTGACACTCTTCTGGACTTTTGTTAGATTGTTAACTGTGTGACATTCTGCTCTATAATGTCCATATCCATTATGTCCAGGTCTATGTGGTGTGTATATGAAGGACACTTCCTCCCTCCTTCATTTCATCCTTCTCTCCATTAGTCCATCCCTTCTCTCCTCCCTGTTCTCTTCACCCCCCCTCACCTCTCATTTTCTTTCTTTTCAAGACCCCCACCCCCCTTCCCTTTTCTCCCGCTCTCCATCTCTCCCTCTCCGCCGCTCTATCTCTGTCCAGGGTTAACCACAGCGGGGACAGCGCATGAGGTCAGTGCTCAGCTCGGCAGCGGCCATGTGGTTCCCATCTTCCAATAACGTCAATGTGATTTATGAGTGGCCCGCCACAATCCCAGCACAACCCCCATGCTACAGTACCATCAGCTCTCCTTACTATAATAAACTTAGACCAACTCTGGCAGGACACACACTTGCACATACAGAGGCCTGTATGTAGGGGTAGTGTACATATACAGTATGTGCATGTGTGTTAGCGTCTGTATGGGTGAGATAGCATGTAGGCACAGGTATGTCAAACATTTTATGCATGCATGTGTACGTGTGCAAACAGGACATGCTTGTAAACTCACCATTTGGTGGGGGCTTGACGTCTGTGTCTCCTTGCTGGTTTGTGTTGTCTGATTGTCCTGATTGTTCTGAAAGAAAAGAAAAAAGACAAAGAGAGATGGTTAGTCAGGTGGACAGATGTCTGGACAGAACCCAAAGGTGAGGGGTCAGGTTAGCGCCAGAGGGAACTTGTCAGAAACTTGATGGGAAATGGCGCCTTCTTTCATTCTTTCCACTGAAGAGAGGCAGACATGGGACTGAGATTAAAGATGGGCGCATATTTCCGCTCAGGTTGAACCTCAGTTGAAAGTCATAAAATGGCAAATCAAAAAGTTACTATCCTCACTTCTGGAGTCTGTCACTGTGGGAAAATCATTTTTCGAACTTGGTAGAAAAAGCGTCAAAAGACAATTTAGCTTGGAGTGTCTTAGTGTCTTTGGAGTACTTGGCTTAAAAAAAAGACATCTCTGTCTTTCTATACCTTTTTTTCAGGGACTCTGGCTCTAACATACACACTATTTTAGTAAAGGCCTTTGAAGTTGTACGTTGGGTAAAGTGTTAAAGGTCCCAAGAAACCTCAGCTTGCCACTGCTGACATGAAAGTTGAGGGATATTTGTAAAATGTACATTTCTGGGTTCTGGGCAATGTTTGGATTGCATCTCCTGTTTGCTTTTACCTTGACAAAACCACTTTTCTCTCTTCCTATACCTTTTTTTCCCAGGGACTCTGGCTCTAATATACACACTCTTTTAGTAAATGCCTTTGACAGTGTAGGTTGGGTAAAGTGTTAAAAGGTCCCAAGAAACCTCAGCTTCTCCACTGCTGACTTGTAACTTGAGGGGTACTTGTAAAATGTACACTAGGCATTGTTTGGATTACATCTCCAGTGTGTGTTTACCTTAACATCTATAGGGGGCAGGCAGGCAGGAGAGCTGCCTGCTTCAGCTAGTTTTGTTTGGCCCGCTGGCTGCCATTCTTCCTCAGATGCGTAATGCAGCCTTGTAGAGTTTTATGGTTGTATCATATATACCATTCAGGCCAATTACCCCACAGCGCTGAAGCTTTAAGGCCGTCCTGGGCCAAGTCTCCTTAGCCAGAACGTGGCCCCCTTGCAGCCAGTACTAGGCCCCCCAATCTCAACGTCTTCTAAGCCCAAATCAGCATCCTAATCTTGGGTGGCATTAGTGGACAACGTGCCAGCAAACTGCTGCACCATTCACCCTGTCTGTGCGTTGCCAAACCCAAGAAAACAAAAAGAAACAAACAAAATAACCTCATCTCTCTTGGTCGAAAAGAAGAGGGGAAAACACACAAGGATAGAGTTTCTTTTTTCTCTCAACACTCTTCCCTCATTCTGAGGAAGTGAGAGTCCATCTTCACGTCTTTCTCCCTCAATTCCTCTCACACTCGTTCTGTCTCTGCTTCTCTTTCTCTCTCGTGCTGTCGCTCTGTGGAATCCTGGCAGCCATCTTAGCGCTTGGCAGCCATCTTAGCTTTGGCGGTACCCATGCATTCCTGCTAGCTGACGGCACACCCACACACACACACACACACACACACACAAACAGACACACATGCTTGCAAGGCACACTCTCTCTCACACACAGACCCAATGGTCTTAAAGATAAAAAGACCTACAGAGGATATGCAATGCAAATGGAGTGAGGATAAAACCACGGGGATGTTTGTCTGCAGTCCTGCAAGTGTCGTTTTGCCCGCCCAGTGGCATGTTACAGAGTTGAGAGATGATCGCAGATGTCAGACACTCTCACAAAGTATAAGGAAGGATAGAAACAGGAAAATAAGGGAATCATTTAAGGCGAATAAGGTGATCATGTAAGATGAACCAAGAATAAATGAAGCCTGAGGCCTTTCTTATCGCGGTACTGCTCACCCTGACAACCCTGATCATGCATTACACTACAAGCACAAACCGTTAAAAACCTTTTAAACCTGTATGCCTCTGAAAAATCTCTCTTACACAATGTGACAGTTTCCAAGCCAAAATTCTGTGCCTGGTTGTCATGACAACAGGGATGGCACAGCACAGTTAAAGTCCCTAATGATGAGTGGTTGTTGAAGCCTGTGTGTGCATATGTGTCGCTGTTTGGCCTGGCAATTAGTTTGGATGAAGATAATAATATAGCCTACTGGCATGGGCTCAATGTGTTGTTTTGTTTAAGTATTTCTTGGCACCAAACAAACCGGCGGCCGCTGTGCTACACTATAATGAGGTTGATTTTATTTATTTTTTTACTATATCAGTCTTTCTGTATTTTAAGGTGTTAAATCCACTCCAGTTACATTATCAACAAAATTTTCAAACTCGTAACTTTTCAGTTTTCTTGGCAAAATGTGAGCAGAAACCGATCTCTACAAGTTGTTAGAGGGGTATGCTTGACTCTACCAAAATTGTAAAAGATGGACTTAAACACACACTACTACAAGTGTTGTGATAAAGCTTAAGACGTTTTTTTAAGAAAATATTTCCAATCAATTGCATAGATTGAGTAAGACGCTGCCATTTAAGTCAAATGATCTGATCTGAAATGATTCTTCTTGACTGAAATGATTGTTTCATTTGAAGGATTTCAGAGCACTGAAAAGGTCAAAGTATGCAGTATGTCACAAACAAAAGCATAAAATGTGAAAAAGGTAAGAAAAAAAACATACTTTTGTATATGTGAATTTTCTTTTTGGGACCTCTTGGAGGGGTCCCGGTCCCGTCCACCTAAAGGCTCACAATTTATTTCTAACAATGATGATGGTCGACTTTAAACAGGCTTGCTTTAAACCTGTAATAATAATTTTTTTGGGCTACTTGGGATCAGTAGGACCTTTTAGGTTGGCAACGTGTTAGCAAATGTTTTTTTCTGGATGTATTTACACATCCAGTGGAAACGAAACAACATCAGCATTCATTTGGAGTTGTATTTCCAACTGGTGAATGCAAGTCCAATATTCTTCACCAACTTTTGAGGGAAATATCTGGCTCTTTCGATGCTTAATGCATCACAATGTTCACCAGCTAGTCGCTAACCACCACGAGGCTGATGAGAGCTGTGAGAATGAACCAAAACAGCAAAGTTGCGGGCTGGAAAACCAAAACAACGAACTGAAAGATGCTAAAACAGTCCATGGAACTGAAGGGAACTGCAGAGTTGGATGATAATTCTCCGTGGGTTCGTCACTATGAGCAACACCTGTCACATTACACATAGTCATTTGACCCATTTTTCACCTAAAAAAAATGCTGCTTTAAGGTGCACCTACCCTCATGGGTTTATTGCGATTTTTACTTTCAGACTTGTCCAAACTCTCTTTTGTCTTTATTTATTATCCCTGTGATTCTTACTACTAAGTGGCAGTAATGAGTAAAGATCAAACTTGCATTGGCAGCTCTATGTTGATGGGATCTGCCACCATGATTTTTTATATATTTGTCATCAAGACACTGGCTGGGTTATACAGTGGGTAACCACATGAGCATTTATTAACATGTTGGTTCAAATGCTTGCATGTGCACGCATCAAACATGGATACACATGCCTCCGAAGCACAAACATGCTCTTGCACGCACACACACACACACACACACACACACACACACACGTTTAAACACAGATGAATCACCCTTATCTCCTGCACACAGTCGCCCCAAGGCCCCCTGCACACACTCCACCAGAGATAATACAGCATAGACACACACAGGCCATCAAATATACCATGCTATCGCTCTAATCACACACACACACACACACACACACACACACAGTCGACACAGTGAGTTCATTTTGTTTCTTAGTCAATGTGCTGATATACACCTGGAGTGTGTACACAAAAGGTAACACCGGCTATACATTTATCACACTGCAGATGCAGACAGAGGCTAATAACTCACACCCAGGCTAATGTACACACACTCAAAATCACACTCACTTAATCACTCCATTCATCATACACACAGACACAAAACAACACACCGCCACACATTCTCACACACACAAGTGGAAATCATTAAGAGACACTTGAATGTAAAATTACATACACATGCTCACTCGCTCAGTACGCAGGCGGCCATTGCCAACGCTAATGGACTCATTTACCGCGCGCACATTTATATACGAGTGCGCATTGCTCACACAGGCACTTTTTTTATTTTGCTAATTTACCGAACAGCTTAGAGTGTTTGTTTGTGCATCACAAGCACACATGAGCAAACAGGCCCACTGTAATCTAATGGGCACTAAGTGAAGGGGATTTTTCAGAGTGATGACACACTATAAAATCAACATCACCAGCCCAACACTGGAGATACAATATAACAGCTTTGGATGTTAAACTCGATGAGAGTTGGAAGGCAGGAAGCCAGTCGAGCATGTACATTTTCATAAATACGTTTTCTCATATTCAGTGTTAACATCTCATCTTCCTCAAAATGCAAATGTCTTCCTGTTTCTCATGAAAAAGGGACAACGCTTGACAACTGCACCAAACTGCTACAGCACAGTAAGCCCCCACCACACTATAGCAGCAGAGCCTTTTAAGGAAACTTGCAGCTTATTAAAGCATTTAGCAGTTTATTTTTGTAGTTCCTATTGGTAACAATAACATTGGACTGACCAAAGCAATTGCTAAGATCTGGGAACACGGGGATATCACTAAAAAGGAGTCAGAGTTGGCAGAGAACACGAGCTGTCAGCACAAGTATATGTGCATTTAAGTGTTTCTCAGTACTTCACTGACATTTTTTTAAAAAGAATAACCATATTAGACAAACTGTTATCCCCTGCAGAGTGTCTTTACTTGTCTTAAAATATGTGTGAAGGGGATCTTGCAATAGTTTGACGTCTTGGGAAATACATTTACGATGTATGTGTGTGTACTACCCTGATGATGTCAGAGTGACAAGCTTGAGCGTGGAGACTACAATTTTTTTGTAACAGAAAGCCTTCATTAAAAACTATGGACATGGATTTTGAAAGACGTGGGCATTTACCAGGCAGGGATAATTATGAAGAAAATGCTACTGAGTTGCATTATGGGAAGTGTAGGATCCAGCATTTTTGGAGGATTCCTCTGCTGCATCGATTTAAAACGTTCTTTTTTTAAATCAGTTTTTCACAAGTGCCCCAGCTTTAAAGCTTGCATATCATTTCATAACAAATGCAGGCATGTTGCAGGTTTAAATGGGATCTACAAGGAAAACAATGCTGGGAAAAATGTACAAGTGACTATCTCTCCTTACTTAAAACCCCTGTTGAAGTGCCCTTGAGCAAAGCACTTGTGCTCTGACCTCTAAGGACCAGCAGCGGACTGTGACACAGGCAACTGCACAGATTTAACTGTCAATATAGCCACAGCCTACAGCCCATGACCCCTTTGACTCCGTCTCTCTGTCTCCACCCTCTGCGCGCTGTGTCATTTAAGGATAGCTCCCCAGGCCCAGACATGGTTCAGTTCACAGTCAAATGATAGGGGCCTCTTCCTCCGACCACTCGAGAGCTCCACGGACAAATCTACCACTGTTCTCTCCCTCTTCATCTCTGTCTCCCCGCTGCCTCTCCCTTTCAGCTTCCCTCACTTCTGTCTATATGAGTTGTGGCGTTTAGGCGTGTGCGGGTACCAGCAGCTCAGTCTCAGGGCTCTGGGTTAATGTGGGAATTCATATGGAGACATATATACAGAAATACTAAATATAATGTATCATGCATGCTCGGCTGCAGGCAAACTGCACTGACTGACTTATATATATATACAAGTGTGTTTGAGTTTAAGTGTGTGTGGCTGCGCAGTCTCACCCACTCTTTCCCCACCCCACCCCCCTCATCCACCAGCCTCTGGATAAAGAAACCGAACAGCCTCCCCAATTGGGTTTCGCTTAAGAGGTTTATCGGTATGTTGCTAAACATTCTGACCTTTTTTTTTAATCTTTAATGCGCTTAAAATGTTCCAAACCCTCCTAATCCCCACGGCTATCCCACACAGATGTTCACTCGGCTCTTTTATTGGACTTCATTTCAACCTCTTTTTTTTCTCCTCCTCCTCCTCCTCCTCCTCCTCCAACACCTCCTTCATCCTCTCCACGGCCCTCTTCTCCCCCCTCCTTTTTCATTTGTAGATTTGTTTCCGGTTTTTCAAAAATCTACTCATCGCCCTCTGATCACCCCCCCCCCCCCNCTCCTGTGCTTCAATCTCCTACAAGCAAAGCTCATCCTGACCCTGGTTTTTAAGCCAGTGGTTCTTATTGGAGTAGCTGATGGTACAGTATGTCTGTCCCAGGAATGACCCTGGCTCGCTGTGGTTTCGCCTTTAGGTTCAGAGAAATGAACGCAGCTGTGACAGGAGGCCACTTTCTCCAAAGGTGCCCCTGAATATTTCATGGGAATTTGTTTCATTAGATAATGTACAGTTGAGCGTAACAAGATAATAACAGGGGACGTGGACAAATCACATTGTGGTTACACAGTGCTCGTGCTGAGCCATTAGGACATCCGGAACAGCCGCTACACAACTGAGTCATTCACTTTGACTTTACCCTTTCATTTACTTCTGTTCCAACATGACATTTTATTCAGTTATCTTTGTTTTTTGTCACATTTAGAAAGAAGTTCTAACACTGGAGACGAAGATAAAGTCTGAAGGTGACCCACTGCATGGGCGCAGGTTTGGTTTTCAGATGGAATACCATTATTTGGTATTTTGCATACCAAATTAATGCTAAAAAATTAACACATGCACATGCACTAACTCTATCAAGGAAACTAAAGATGAATTTCAAGTTGAGATGATGGATAATCTTATATTTGCGTCTTTACTACAAGGAGCTCTGTTCTTTATTGCCTCATTTTTGATTCATGTCCAATTCAAACATCCACCAAGGAGAATATCAAAGAGGTATTGCACACTTGAACGTGCTTTTTGAACTGTAAACTAAATGACATATCTGCACTGTGACGAATCACATCAACGTAGGTGTTAATATTGACATTTCTTACCAAATTTATAAAAATCAGCATTTAATGGGTTGAAAATTGCCGAACACAACGGTTTGGACTCACCTACATCATGAAATTGATATATAAAAAAAAGACTCCAGTGTTAAAAACTAGTGTTAGTCAGTCTCCCTCGTGTCTCCTGACCCACACACTATGCAGCCATGAGGCCACGACTTAAATATCAACTGTTCTCTTCACTCATCCAGAGAACAATGTTTAGAAGGATTTTAGTGAGTAAACCAACCTGAAACAATAAATGTGAGGGGGACAAGAATAGGATTTTATTAAGTGAGGTGGACATGTCCCCTCCATCCCCAGTGGAAATTACCGCCTTGGTCCACTGACCAAAAAAAAAGAAGAAAGAAACAAAATATAGCCTGAATTTGTTGAGTGACTTATATCGGCACATGTTGTACATGTTCAGGTTTGTAATGAAAAACAGCCCGCATCTGTTCTGAAAGTACCCTGTGTTCTGTCACTGGAATGATGGCCCATTAGCTATCAATGGAGCAGCTCGTTTTCACTTACAAATCAAGACTGAGCTTTCAAAGACTGAAGGAATAACACTCTTCTGTTTTAGGATGGATTTTCCCTTCCGCTATTTTCGGCGCTTTCCTGGGAAGTTTATTTGGCTTCCATATCCACACCCTACCTATTAAACCAGCAGCTTCAAATCCTGGCAATTCCTCCAGCACTATGGTGGTGTCAACAAAACAGCAGTTTACAGGCTCTGAGGCTTACAAATTCCCATCTTTTTGATCCACTGAAACATCAACCCACAGTCTATATAATCAATCTTTGTTCCCACATTCAGTGTAAAAGTGACAATAGTGCATCTCGGTGTAGTTCACTGAATGCCTGGTATGTAACTCCATGTGACAGCACAGCATGGGGCGATGTGATTAATTGTGAAATGTGTTTCTGTGCTGGTAGTGCTGAAGTGTGAATGTGTGGGCGTGAGACTATAAATACATCAGCTGGTGGCTATAGATGTGTGATTGTGTCTTATATATGTTTATGATAGTGTATGTGTGCAAAAAGATTTCTGGAGAGCACATGTTGAGGCACAGTTGGAGATAAGCGTGTAAACATCTGTGACTGACAGGCTGAGCAGCGGAGTGTAGGAGGGAGACAGCGCTCTTTAAAAAAAAAACAACAAAAAAAAAAACACGTAACATGTGTGTGCATCAGCATGTAGAGCGGCTCGTGGGAGTATTTTACACGTGCATGCGCCCTGTGACTCTGTGTCTATATGTGGGAAAGTTCAATAAATTGAGAGAGATAATTCTGCGTTAGATGCACATCTGTGTTTTTGTGTGTGTGTGTGTATGTGCGTGCGAGTGTGTGCGCTGTGTGACCGCCTGGCCTGAGCCCTGTGCCAGCAAGGAGCAGGTGTGGGGAGGCAGCCCTGCATTGCCCGTTGCCCATCTGCGTGGCCGTCTGTGTGCCGCCTGCGCCCTCTCTGTGCCAACGCCACACAGAGCCGGGGAGCCAGGGGGTGAGAGGGGGGTGAGAAGGGGTGAGAGGGGCCTAAAAGGAATCAACCATGGGAGAGAGAGGAGGGCAGGGGGTAGAAGGATGGAGGGGTGTAGGGGGGCTGGCTGGCTGGCTGCCCATGTATACCCCCTCCTCCTCTCTCCCTCTGCCCTGTTTCTTTTATCTTTTATCTGTGCCTATGCTGATGAGCTGTGATGTACAGGGAGAGATCGACAGGGAGGGAGAAAGAGGGAGACACAGACAGGGCAGAGTCTCTTTACTACCCTGCTTGTTCTCGGGGTAGTAAAGTGCTTTCTGTACAGCAAGTTTGCAAAATGTCCTCCACTGATATGAGGCATGGCGTTCAGATCTCTGACTGTTACTCCCTGATTTTGACTCCCCTCACGGTGCGTTAAACCTCCCTATCCAAACGCTCACATTCAACTGAAAATGCATATGGCGAGGTGTCATTGCTCCGTTTGGCCAGCAGATGTCACTTGTTGGCAGCGGGGGCACAACGCAAGCAACACATGCTAAAGAAATCTGCCTTTCGCAGGGGTGGGGGGAAGAGAGAGCAGTGGGAAAGATTTCAGCAGGGCTGCCATGGCTTTAGCAAGAAGGGAGGGTGAGGGGATTGGAGGGGGGTTAAAGCTGAAAGCTCTCTGGCATATCTCGCTTCAGTCAAAATTCCTACCAACATATAAAATATCTGTGGCTCAAAATGTCAACAGAAATCCATCAGTATTTTTCATATTGGATGTCAGATTTGAACATTTCCATCCCAAAATACTTTTGTAGGAGATCACTGGGGTTTTTTTCCTCAAATTTTCCCCCTTTTTTGTGTTCCTGATCACATCCATGAAACACGCTTGATCACAAAGTCACAGCTGGCCTGACGACATGGACAATAAACACACTGAAAAACACTCAGAGTCCGTCCAGACTGCAGATACTGGCAGGCTTGTTTAAACTGCACTGATGATTTGTGTATATTAAGTTTCATACAAACAGAACTGAGTACAAAATGTATAGCACTGAGGTTCACAGCTCTGAGTGAAAGACATGAGCCACCCTGAGGTACTCCCACGTTTCCCATGTTGTGATATACGTGTGTGTGTGTGTGTGTGTGTGTGTGTGTCTGTGTGCATGTGTGTAGCAGGGTCTGGGCACAAGTGGCAACGGGGATCATGTGATGCCAGTCTTTGCCAGGGAACGGGGAAGAGAGACAGAGAATGAGAGGGGGGGCAGAAAAAAAGGGAAAAAAGGCAGACAGAGGAGAGAAGTGGAGACAAAAAAAAGACAAAAAAGAAGTGAATGAGAGAGAGTAAGAAAAGGGGGGTTGGGGGTGGGGGAGTGATAGACTGAGAAAGAGGGGGAGAGAGAAAGGGAGAGAGGGTTGGGGGGGGCTTGAGGGGGATTGTGAGAGCTGTGGGAACGTTTTGCCTCGCCAAGAAAGACGTGAGCAGAGAGAATAAAAGAAGGAATGAGAAAGAAAGAGAGACTTGTTGGCAGAGCAGAGGAGGAGAGGAGGGTACAAGGGGGAGTGAAAGCAGCGTACAGTGGGCACCAGCTAGGGAGCAGACACGATCAAACCCAGCACTACAGGGGAGACGAGGAAAAGCAAACAGACACACCACAGCCACCAAGAGGCAGCGCCATCACTTTGCAACGAGCCAAATATTCGGAACTACTCTCACAGTTTTCCCATATTAATAAATCGCACACAGATACTGTAACCATGAAAGTAAATGTGTATGGTATGATCCGGGCCTATCGTGGAAAGGGAGATAATGGCGACCTGCCAGTCAAACCACGTCTCTGTGTGTGTTTGTATTGTGGGGACTACACAGGGAGATGAGAGCATGATCTTGTGAACCTTTTGGCTAGGCGTTTTATCACTATTCCCCACTGTGTTAGTTCCCCTCAGGATAAAAAAAGCCCTACATTCACTGTGTATCAGTTGGTTTTTAGTTTGGTAATATCAACTGAAATGATATGAGCTTTAAAGCTGCTCCAATCAATATTTTTATATTAACAATAAATCAAATGATTACTGGCAATGTGAGAGATGTTGCTCGTAGTGACAAACCCACTGCAGTTGCAATTAGCGTGTCTTAGCGTCTTTGTGTTTTGGTTTTACAGCCCAAAACTTTACTGTTGTGGTTCACTGTCACGGCTCTCATCAACTTCATTTACAGCAGTAGCAGGCAGCTTTCAGAAAAAAAAGCTGAAAAAAACAACAAAAAACCCAAAATACTACCTGCTCAGCACCAAACGGTAGACGGATAAAGTTAGCGGCTAGCTGGTGAACATAGTGGAGCATTAAGCAGCTAAAAAACCAGATAGGAGTTGATGGAGATCAAAGCAGAGGTAAAAGGACAGAGAATATTGGACTTAAATTTGTCCGGTGGCCAGCAACACGACTCCAAATGAATACTAATGTTGCTCCACGTCTGCTCAATGTGTAAGTAAGCCATTGTTTGCTAAAACATTAGCCAGCTTGTTGCGCTGCCCCCAAGTAGCCAAAAAAAATGTACTTACAATAGATGTGGTAGAGCTGGACAATATGGTTGAAATCATGGTCATTATATTAATAATCAATGTACATCACAACATGGCAAATGTATGCTACAGCAATCAACTGTATTCCACTCTTATGCATCAAATGAGAGCAAACATCACAGAAATGTGATAATATCATACCATCAACAATATGATTTTGCTGAAAGTCGTAAACTAACTTCATTGAATTGTCCTCCAGCCCTACAGTAACGGTATTCTATGCATGAGGAGATATACAGGTAAAGCTAAAGGTTTAATGCTGTGCGCATGCTCAAAGACAACTGTATACTTGCATTTTGACTGCATGACACTCGAAGCCAGACTTCACGTTCAGGCTTCAAATGTCATTTGAATTGTGTACAGGCAATAATCACATCATAAATGGAAGTCAACATGAGAGAGCATTATGTCACTCTTCTCCCATTTTAACATAATGTGTAACAAAATATTATTCAAATTACAAGACAACACTGTTTGCATCACACCCTTCAGCCTGATCCAGCCTGGGCCAGAAAACACTAACGATTTATTTTGGGTTTGTGAACTATGCAAATAAATGCTCCCAAATCTATCTGGGACTTGGAGGACGTGTTTTATGAGGGTTGTAAAACTCCACACAAACACATAAAGTAGGCTTGTAAAAATAATGTGTGCTCTGCATAAATGCTCATTTGGACTAATGAATTAGGGGAGCGATGAATGGCTGTGTAAAACTCCACATCCTCCCTGGGTGATGCCAATGGAGACATAATGTATGATGGGCGGGGTTTGCGAGTAGGTCTGTATGTCAGTTTTTCAGCGTATGCATAGATGTGTGTGCTGGAGGAGGGGTAAGTGTATTGCCGTGTTTATGTGTGTGTCAGCCACTCCTTTATGTGCATGAGTCATGCTTCCTTAGACTTTTCAGATCGGTGTCAAATCAGGACGCTGTGTGAAAAGCTCTAACAAATCAGATAACACACATAATATACTACACACATACAGAAGCACCAACAGTGGCTAAACATCGACTGGTGCTCTACTAAACTTGGGAGCTGATCTGCATACATCCTCCTGAGATGGCGGGGGCTTTCCCACGTAAGCCAGTAAGAGGTCCAAAATCACTGTTTTTGGGGAAGGAACAGCCAGATCTGCATACCTACAGCATGAACTGAAGATTTATTCTTTCAGCTGACAGAAAGAGAGGAGGAGGAGGAGGAGGAGGAGGAGACAGACAGACACAGAGATCGAGAGTAGCAGATGAGGCCTGAGAAAAAACAATCAGCCAAATGAGGGCACAGATAGAAAGGCAACCTTTGACCACCAGCTGTCTGGGAGTCACCGCCCAGCCGCATTTGTCAGTCTGTGTCCCCAGATGAACCCGGCCCAAGGGTCAGTGGATCGCAGTGCAGCCGTGTGTTTGTGTGGCTTGTTTCCGTGTGTGCGCACACGCTGTTGCAGAAGTCTTCCAGTGTTTGTGTGCGTGCCCATGCGTACGAGCTGCCTGCTATCTGTGTCAAAGCTGGCTTTATCTCTCAGGCAGATAAGGTGAGTAAACAACTGCCCTGGCCTTCCTGTCTCTGACATACTAGTTGATAAATGCCTTCACCAGATGCTCCCCAGTATCAGGCCCAGGGCACTGGGACAAACCATTCAAGCGAGTCCCAGGCTCCAGCAGCAGCCACAGGCCTGACAGTGAAAGTACAGGAATACAGTGCATACAATTCTTATTATTCTGTGTTAATACAACCAGGTTGCTGCTGCAGCCTCACACATGAGGAACATATAGTTTTGATGGGCTCACACAATCAGATTGACAGCAAAAGTGAATAAAAATGCATGTCCATACATGTCAGATTTACAGGATTAGCCTAGTTGGAGAGCTTATGGCTCCACTCAGGCTCTCCCTCGGTCAAGCTGATAATTGGAGATTTATTCCAACCATCTATCAATCCACCTATTAATTTATTAACCCACATACAAGCTATAAAGCCTTCCTTCCTCCCCCTTGTCAGAATCAACACGGCGGAAAAGAGATTAGACCGGTGCCTATCCACTTAGCGAGTTCAAAAAACATATTCATCATCAATAAGCATCGCTGAACTCAGCCCTATTATCTCCGAGTGCAGCGTGCTGAAGTGAGGCGTTTTAAAATCTGACCTTGTTTGAAAAACTGACGTGCGCTGAAAGTAAACAATGGAGGAACAGGTGAAAAAAATTCAAACGCAAACAAAAAGAGAGGAAAAAAGATAAATGTTTTTTTCATGCAATAAAATAAGAAAGCAGAATTAGGTCAAATAGCCATAAAGAGAGTAACAAAATCCTCTTCAGTAAAACGAACTCACTGTTAACTAACTCTCTGCATATACTTCAATATAGATATTTTTGACCGTGATAATTGCATGTGTTGACTATGCCTCATTATCACAACTGAAATGTGCCACTGCCACCAAAATGGTCAGATGAATAAGGCCAGTGCCATGGTAACACATCAGTTTCATGCATTGCATCCCTGCTAATTTCCAAAACATCCCAGGGCAAAATGACCATTACTCATATTAATTTAAAATGGGAACCCCTGTCAGTCTGTTCTTGATGAAATGTCAGTGCAATGGCTGCCCTGTTGCCGATGGCTATGTGGTATTAAATAGAGAGGATGTTCAAGTCGAGGGGCAGACCAGAGTAGCCTGCATCTGTTTGGCAGTCGCTCAGAAATGTCTAGCATTTCACACTACGCCTTCGCAGGCGAAACTCAGCCAGAAGTTTATGAAAAACAGAGGGAAAGAAGGAACCAGGAAGGAGAGAATAGCAAGGGTGGGGTGGGAGTGGGGGGGCTGAAGTGATGGAGCGCGAAGGAGAAGAGAAGAATGAGCTAGATAACATGAGAAGACAGAAAGAGAGATAGTGGAGAGGGAGGAGGAGTTTGGACAGCTGAAATGTAGTAAGGGAACCGGTTTAGATGATGATGTGATGTTTTCCATTCTGCTTGCAGTGTGTGTGTGTGTGTGTGTGTGTGTGTGTGTGCGCGTGTGCACAGGTTCTCCTGAGGCCCCCGAGGAACCTGAGGACCCCTGGTGGAATCTGTGAGTGGATTCAGGTGAGGAACAGGTGTGGCCGCACATCAAAACGCAGGCCTGTGACTTTGCCAATTACACACTATGGACAAAGGACAATGGTATGTGTATATGTGTCCATGTGCACAGTTGTCCATGCACACAAAGCGTGTGTGATCCAAACATAATCTTTCTCGTAAGTTTAAACCATGTGCGCGCGGATGCATGACTGTGTGAATATATTTTCTGTACTGTAAGCACGCACAAATGCCTGTGTATTCCTTGGATTAACATGTGACAGGCGGCCCTGCCTTCAGTCAAGCCCAGTTCTCCACAACAAACCCGCTCCCCAGAGCCCGAACTTTGGTTTGGTCTCCTTCTCAGCTGTCACCATGCCTTCACTGTCTGCCTCCTGTCAGCTTCGCTGAGAAAATACACGCCGATTTATAGCCATAACATAGGGGTATGCGCACACACACATACACTCATGCATACAGCTTTCTCTAACAGGCAGACCAGATGAACATGCTTTGAGTTTTATTGTCCATTCAAAGAGTGGTTGTTATGAAAAAGAAAGGTCATAAAAAGGAGGTTAAGATGTTTTACACACTATACAGTTTTTGTTGAAGTTAAGTTGAAGTACTTTGAATTATTTATGTTTTCATGTGACTGTCTGGTGGAGCATACTGACCATAGATATTACTACGGAGGTAAGCAAGATACGTTAAAAATAATATCCACTTGCTAAATTTGTAAATTCATCACTTAGTTTATGTGTAAAGTCCTACCTAAGTTCCTTAGTAACTACTTGTTAGTTTTAAACTAGGGTTGCACCAAGACTAAAACTTAAGAAATGTCTAGCTAGTTAAAACTTTAGTAAATGCGTAAATCAGCCCTAGGAAACATCTGTAGAGCTGTCCAGTCAAAATTTACTGTAGCAACACAAGCTGTAACATAACTGCCAAAAATGACTTTATGAATGTTTGAATCTTTTATATGGCATACACATATGTAACAACTAATGTCTATGCTAGTACGAACTAGCTTCTGTGGTGCAACCCATTTTAATTTAGTAATGCGTAAATCTCCACTTAGTAAACACTTGTGCTAGGCTAAGTTTGCCGAAGAGTCATTTTTAATTTGTACTGTACAAGAAACAGACCTGGTCCAAATAGTATAGAGAAAAATGTGTTGTGTATTTTGTTTATGTACAAATATATGAATATTAGAATCCTTAGAGCATAAAAAACAATGCCAGAAAGCTTATACAATCACTGGAAATAATTGAAAATGTAGTTTGCTTTATTCTTCTGTGACTGTCAACCTTCTTGACCCAAACCGAATGCAATAATCCCCACCACCCCCATCTGGTATCTGAGGCAGGTTAAAGCACATTCTCTTCATTGCTATTTATTACTCTGTTCCAGTCCAGTCTTCTTATATGCTCTACATACTATTCCACACAGCTCTGATTAAAAAAAACAACTTTAGGTCATATGAGCTTGAGGACTTTGACCCCAGAGGCTGCCATCTTTCTGCATGTGGCCTAATTAGTTCCATTGTTTTGCGGAGGCAAGTTCATCCAATAAAACAATCAAGGCACCGTATTTATAAGAACCTCTAGAAGCAATATGAGCCAGACCTCTCCCGCTTAAGTTTGGATGCACTGTCAGACCCCCCTCACTGAGAATGTGCACTAACTCAGGCCTGCAGGAGGGAGGTGGCAGCGTGTTTATTTTACTGTGGGCTGTATCTGGCCATCATTATCTCACACTGCAGAAGGAGAGCTGTAAACAGATGCTTGCGGCCCACTCAGTTGCAATAGTGCGTCTGGGCTGTGGCTGCAGCAAGGGTGGGAGAGAGGATCCAAGGATGCTGAGGTCGGAGGCATGAGAGCGGGGACAGACTGTGGCAAAAGTTAGCTGTGCCGGGGCTGAGGTTGAGACTGAATCCTGGGATGGAGATGGAGCTGATTTTGAGGTTACGAGGGAGCGACTGTTATTTCTGCAGCTGGCACTAGCGTAAGGAGCAAGGAGCTCGGACCATGTGACTGAGGCAGGGCCTGGGGCTTTGGCCTCGCTGTGGCCTGCAATATTATCACACCAAAAGAAAGGTTGTTTTGTAATGGTCATAACACAGGGGGAAGCCATATCAGTTCAAGATGCTCTTGCCGGAAAGCTCAACAAACACTGGCAGTGAAGTTTTCACAGAGCCGCGTGGCCTAAACAAACTGCTGTGGAAAGAACAGAGATGGGGAAGAAAGGAAGAAAAAAGGGGTGAGAGGAGGGGGGTGGGGGGAGAAAAATGAAATGGCGTCTGTGTTAGTTACAGTTGGGAGAGAGCGAGAGTGGGATCTGCTGCTTTTTTGACTTTAATCAAAAGCAGAGGCGCTCTGCAGTGGAAAAAGCATGACGAAAAGCAAAGTTCACATGAGCTATGGGCGGGGAGGGGGAGGTGGAGGGGGAGACAAACAAACAGACAACTACTGACGAACAGCTGCACAGAGCACTTCACTGAGAGAGAGAGAGAGAGAGAGAGAGAGAGGGCGAGGGAGAAGGAGAAAGAAAGAGGGGAAAGAGAGAAAGAGAAAGCACCCTGGTTACAAAAATGGAAAGTCCACATTTTAGAGCAGTATGGAAATATGGTCCTCATTTCATGATTCAATTCCCACTCCCTCCCTTTTTCCCTCCCTCTCTAACTACCCCTTTCCCTACCAAACTCTCTTGCTCGCTTTTGCAGCTGCAGCCGGGTTATAAAAGCCTGTTAAAACACAGGAAGACCAGTAAAATGGATTGAAAAATAGCAGGAGGGAGATCTCGGACTGAGCCAGGGAACGGAGCAACTACGAGAAGTGAAAACCTGATAGAGAAGAGAAAAATGCTAAATGAAAGTCTGAAACACATAAGTGGTATTAACTTCAGTCGTTGTAAAGTTTACAGATGTGTACTGCTTGTGAATTGACATGATTCATTCAACTTATACTGTTGTATAAGCCCAAAAAAACACTTTAGAGGCTGCTCAGAAATTTTAATTGTGTTTCTCAGATTTAGTTCAAAGTCTCTAAATGTTCATGCAGCTGCAAAACTTTCACAGAGGACATTAAGTTGAACGTCTTCTCCTGACTCTCCCTGACTATTTGAATATAAGAACAGTTTTGTACTTTGCCAAAACACCATCAGCCTCCACATCCATCCCTCACTTTAATCTCCAACTCATCTTCCCTTCATCTTCTCCTCATCCGTCCTTCATCCCTCCATTGCGTGTGCAGTAAGACACATGCAACGTTTCAGGGCTGCCGCAAAGCCCCTTGTTGACTGTCTGAAAAGTGATGAGCAGCGCGGTCAGCCGCGGTCTCTGCGACCCCGTCGGGGCTCATCCCAGCCCCGTCTTCCGTGTCTTCCCCTCGTACAGGCCTAATCCCAGCGGCTTTACATCTTAAAAACTTTCCCCCCTCTGGCTCAGGACCTGCGCCAGGGAGAAATTAAAAATGTGCCCTAAGAAGCTGAAGAAGCAGGCTTTTCCATGGAAACTAACTTTAACCCCGCTGACATTACACATCCTAGAACACCGAGCATATCCCTGAGTATCAAAGCCACCATCGGCTCTGCCTACACATGCTTCTCCCCATGCAAAGCCTTGTCCTCAAATCACACTCCGATGTGCACTCTCTACCTTCATCTGGTTTCTTTTTTTTCACTCTGCTATCCATAGATGTTATTTTCTCCGCTTATTCCATTTTCACTCTTTCCTCCTCTACCAGGTCGTACCCAGTTCTTCTCCACAATTCACTTCCCTCCCTGCTCAAATCACCAAGTTAGGCCAGGCAGTTCATTATTTCAAATTTACGGCCTGTCCGTTTGGCCTGCCTCAAGGAGGAATAAAATCAGGCTTTGGTTGGCGTGGTGATCTGCGGCCAAACCCAAAGCCCCTCCTCCTGCCCTTTTACAGTTTAATATAAAGTCATATCAAATTAAATTTAACGAATAAAAAAAGTTCTCCTGCGTGCCAAGAGTTCTACTTTACACAAACATACACACACACACACACACACACACACACACCTCAACTCAGCGCATACAGTATATACACACGCACAGACTTGCAACTCAACACTAAACTGCCCTCTGCCCTCTTTAGGGGAAATAACTCAATTTGGCAAGTGTGCAAGACTCTCTCTCTCTCTCTGTGTGTGTGCGAGTAAATGCTTGTGTGTGGGGGGTAAAAAGAGACTGAGGATCATTCATCTAGTGGAAAAAAGCATAAATGTGGACACATAAAAAATAACGTGTATGAGCAATCACCCTTGCTATAAACCTAAAATAGACAGTAACATCATGTAACTGTATGTGCATGTGGAGGAGTACCATGAATATGTCAGTGGCTGTGTGTGTGTGTGTTTTGTATGCGTGCGTATTGACCCACATCTATTAACCCACAGCCAACACTGCCACTGAATAGAATAGAGAAGGCTGTATTTTAAATGGATCAGGCTCCACGGTAATACAAAATAATGATGGTTGCGCTATATCAAGGCCCTCAAAGCCTTCCTATCCCTACATGCTCATAGGTCCTTTGGGGATTTCAGCCATTTGAAAATATTTTAAAGAGGCCCGATTGCCCCCAGCTCAGCGGCTCAGAGAAGCCTTAAAACCCTGCAGCTAAATCCCGGGGTTATGTAAGGTAAAGCCCTAAATCTCACCGCGCCTGATGTTACATATTACTGTAGTTGCAAATGAAAAAAAGAAGAAAAAAAACTAAAGCGAAAATACAGGGTGGGATGGGGGTGAAGAAATGCAAAGACAGGGGAGTTTAGGGGCTAGTGGAGTGAGGAAAGAAGAGGAAAGGAAAGGAAATGAGGGAGGTGTGAGAGGATGGATGGAGTTGTGGAAAGAGGAAAGATGGAAGCAGTAACCGATCAGGGGAAAGAATGAGAAGAGTACTTCTCTGACACACCGGGTCCCTGATGTATACTCTCTCGCTCCCTTTCTGCTGTTTGTGTGATGCTCTTCCCTTTCAGCAGACAGAGCGCACTCAGAGGGAAAGTCAGAGCATTGGCCAAAACCGTGGACTAGAAAGGAAATCCAATAAAACTTAGTCTGCATTTATCATCTGTCCACCTTACATCGTCTGTCATCTTCCAACCCAAACCTCCAGGGGCTGATAGAAACAGGCCTACACATGTAAACACAAATGCAAGCCTGAGAAGATATTATAAAGCAGCGCCATTAAAAGAAACCCACCATGTCACTTTAAACTCCACTATTTTTTCACATCTGTACATAGTTTGTGTGTGTGTTTTCTCTGCATGTATGAATCTGAAATGTGCGTGGGGGCGGATAAGGCAGTTAACATTATGATCATGGCGCATGATGCAATGCATCGTCTGAAGATGTAAACAGGCTTTAGAGTCAGTCATGTGAGGAGTTTCTGTAAAGAGGGAGCTTTTAACAGCGTGCAATGCTTGGAGGCAAATAGGGTCTGAGGACTTGACTGTGACAGCAAATGTTAAACATCGCCTTTAAATCTGCCAATGCAAAAGTAAGGCTTTCAACATCTCAATTGCAAAAAGTGCTTCTAAATCTTTAAATTACATACATAGAAGCAGGTCACTTTACTACACACTGCTGAGAGAATAAAAAAACAACATGACAACATCATTGTTTTGAGTATTAGTTGTAGTATAAAGTCTACAGCCATGCTAGCAGTGGTATTTAAAGTAAATGCTAATGTCAGCATGTTATTAGCAGGTATAATGTTTGCCATGTTCACCATCTTAGTTTAGCATGTTAGCTCGCTAACATTTGCTAATTAGCACTAAACACAAAGTACAGCTGAAGCTGATGGGAATGTCAAAAATTAAACAAAGTATTGGACAAATAAAGCTTTTGACCTGATGATGGCGCTAAATGAAGAGTGAAGGGGCCACCAAAATGATTTAATTCATCCTGTAAAGAACACGAGTTTCTGCGCCAAATTTCATAGCAACCCATCTAATAGTTGTTGAGACATTCCACTCAAAACCACAAATATCAATCCCAAAAATCATTGGGATTCATCCTCTGGAAACCATGAATGTCTGTACCAAATTTCATGGTAATCCATCCCATGTCAAGACTTTTCACTAAAAACCACAAATGTCAACCTGCTGGTGGCACTAGAAGAGAAGTCAGGGGATGACCAGTATCATTGGGAATCTTCCTGTGGGGACCATGAATGTCTCTAAAAAATGAAATCCATATAATGGTTGTTGAGATATTTCAATCTGTACCAAGTGGTGGACCGACAGACACACTAACATTGCCATTCTTAGAGCCATGCTGCTAGCATGGCTAAAACTGTGATGTAAGGGCTAAGTAGAATAGACTTAAAAGAAAAAAGGTAAGTAATTGTTTGAGACTCTAATGCCTCTGGGAATCAACCCCGTAGCGGGACCCACACAGCCATGTAACCCAGTCTGCTATGCCCATTAAACATCATAATGAAATCAACTCTGCATTACCACTGGCACCAGGGACTGGATTATACCTCACTGTGGATTAAAGGGCCGTCGGCAGCGCAAACTCAAGAGAGGATAGAGAGAGTGAGTAAAGAAGAAGAAGGCTGAAGGAGGGGTGGCTAAATGCAGCTCATGTAGATCACTCACACTGCTGGTGTCATTGGCTGCCATCCAAGAGAAGGCCAGTCAACAAAGGGACTGTGAAAGGAGGAGAGACTGTAATGTGCACTTGCTGTGTAATGGCTGGGGATGTCAGGTAAAATGAGCTGCTGGGTTTTGTCGCTGCAGTGTAGAAGTGAGGAGATCAATGGAGGTTTGTGTCAGATGGCACAGGGCAAACTGACAACAGACTAGAGTGGCCCGACTGACGGATAAGTTATGAAAGCTGATCATCTAAGTCTTGGTTTGAATCTCCTGATCTGGCTGAGAACACTTCAAGTGAGTAAATCTCTCTCACCCTTGAGTAAAGGCTTCCGTATGCTTCGT
Organism: Maccullochella peelii; assembly: GCA_002120245.1. Classification (NCBI taxonomy): domain Eukaryota; kingdom Metazoa; phylum Chordata; class Actinopteri; order Centrarchiformes; family Percichthyidae; genus Maccullochella; species Maccullochella peelii. The sequence continues at coordinate 17,579 of LKNJ01002092.1, read as the reverse complement.
ACGAACTAAAAAATGTCTTGAAACACACTACAGTGTGTCCTTCGACCACTTCTAAAGGCAAAAGTGTTAATACCTGTTCCAAACTACCACACTCAAAATGCAAGGCAAAAAGGCCTGCTGCCATAACCTCCAACTCTCTATGGATTCTGTTTTTTACACATCTTAGTAGTCACAACACAATGGATTATACAAATGGGGATAACGGCGCCGACTGTCCAAAAGCAACTAATATAAGTAGTTAGTAAGTTGTAGTTAAATAGTAGTAAAAAAGAGAGCTGTTTGCTAACACGTTTATATGAATGCTAAAAAATGGAAATACCAGGACTTCACACCTGATTCCATACTGTAGGCTGTGTTTTGATCATTTGTCCAAATTAACTAAATGTGAAAGAAAGTAAAAGCAAAGCAACACTGCCAGTTAAATTACAGTAGACGCAGCTGCCTATGAACCCCAGGCAGGTTTCAAATACCAAATTTGACTGAAATGTGAACAAATGCTAACAGTCTTACAGTATGTCTCTCTGTGTGATTTTTTTTTTTTTTGACCAAATACATCTTTTTATCAGATCTATCTGCCCTGCTCAGTTTCTCCTCGTCTTGTGTATCATCCTGAAAATCGCCTCTCTTTTCGTCTTCTTCTTCCTCTCCGTCTTTTCCCCTAGAACTGCTGCCAACATGTGATTTCACTTATCTTCCATTAAAATTAGAGTGGAGAAGAACAGACTAATGGTCATCTCGCTGTCTCTACCTCTTTTCCTCCTCTCTCTCCTCACCGTGGCAGGGCTTGATGAAAGGACCTGTATATTTTGCTTTAGTTTCAAATTCCGCTGCCCCGAAAAAACTGCAGATGTGGGCTGCTCGCCACACCTACACAAAAATGCTGGACTGAAAAAATAAAAATGAAGCAGCACAGACAAAGAGAAGCAAAAAGATCTGTAGCTCCCTCACTCTTCTTGTGAACAAATGATCTTTTTTGGGATCATTTCTGTCTCTTTTGCAGGAAAGACTGTGCCTGCTGGAGTGCTCCTCTGGCTGGGTATTGAACACAACAGACATCAAGAGCAGAGGACAAGTTTTTCTCGTCCTTACTGACTCAAAGGTTTGTTCATGTGAGCCAGCAAAAGCCTCCAGTGATGACTCCTGTCTTGTGTTACTACACCTCCCAAGTGAAGAATTAAGTCATTAGAGTTAATCACCACCTCTGGCTTGCACAAATATGGTATTCCCAGATGTGCGAACATGCTGAGCCAGCATGGTCAGGTCATCAGTCGAGCGATAACACTAACATGTCAGTCATCTCTGTCCTAACGACATCCTCCTCTGCTTTATATTGGTCCCACAGAGGATCTGGTGCTGATCAGAGAATCCCACTGTGCACTGGGCTCTCTCAGTCAAGTCATTCTCTTCCCTTCCTCTCTCGTCCTCAGTTCATTAGGGTGTCTGAGCCACGGAGACTCAGTCCTACATCTGCAGCAGCCATCATCCCATCGAGTCAGAGGTCAAAAGATCTCGAGAACTTTTGGAACAATCTGCAAAAGGACCGGCTGTGATGTGTGTTTTTTGAAAACTGAATATAATACAATCGATTCACGTTTCAAGCAAACACTGCCGTTTGGGCAAAATGTGTTTTCTTTTCCCCCAAATGCATTAAAGTCAAGTGAAATCTCAGCAGGGGAAGATGATTTTGGCTGAAACAATTCATCCCATGAGAGAGCAGACGGAGAGCCAAAGACAGAGCCAAAGATCCATTCATTGGAGCCAGGAGAGTTTCCTAGTCCCCAAATGTAAAGAATTTATAGCATATAGATACTTGCTGAATTAGATTTTCTGAATGTTTTCCTGAATGTAAATCACTGTTATAGAGATAAATGGGTGAATAATGCGGTTTTTACATGGATCGCCAACTGGTGAGGATGCTGATTTTTATCATCAAGTGTATATTTAAGAGTCCTTTTACAAGATTCTCTTTTTAAACAAGTCAGCTGGAAACAGTGTTTTCACCCAACTCATGAAGCTAACAACAGATTAATAAGATAGCTAGCTACAGCTGATAAAATCTGCTTATGACAGTTGTCATTTCAGCCAGCAAATAGGCGGTCACCGACTACAAATGAGTAGCTGCTTTTGTCTACCTTAGTGCTTAGTGAACGCTCAGTTGTTGAGTTTGGTTGCAAAAAAATGTATTGCATTGCAGCTTACTGTTCCCTCCAGTAAGCGGCAATTAGTCCTTGCATGCTCCAGTGCTGCTTCATAGCTCCCTGGGTGTTGTGAGAGAGAGCACTCACACACTGAAGGAAAACTTACTGCAGGAAGTACTTCAATAATAGTAACCCCATTGGGATCGTAAGATAAAATGGGAAAAAAAAGAGGGAGGAGGGACGGAGAGCAAAGGACAGAGCGAGTGAGGGAAAGAGCGGGGAAGAGACTGAGGAACGGCTGCTAATGTTTTCTGCAGAAACTGGCTCCTGAATGTTACTGTAATTGGTGCGATCTGAGAAGTTGGATCTTTCCATTTCAGTTCTCCCCATCTTTCTTCTCCTCCACCTTCATTTAGCAAACCCAAGTCAAAGAGGAACCACAGAATGGGAATAGTAACATTGAACGAGAGTACAGAACAACTTTGCCCTTGACGGAAGGCCCTGATTATTCCAATCAAAATGTTAAGTCAGCGCAGTTCTAAATGAGAGCAGAAAAGCCAAGATCAACGTCAGTGAAGAAACACAGGTGGAAATTTCATGATCACCGCTTGTGAGATTTTCCACATGGGCTCTACTTTTAAACTTTCTTAATGTGCTGCTTACATAGCCAATGGTCTGTACTGGTGACCCAGCTGCAGTAGACAGCCTCATAGGCTTTGAGCCAGGACCGTAGTCTGGTCTCGAGACATATTTTGTTATCTCTGATGTCTCAGGCTCGGGGCTGTTTTGACTTGGACTTGTCTCAGTCTCTGCTCCCGGTCTTGCCTGTTAAGTCTCTGGTGTTGACCGAGTCCAATTGGTTTGTCTTTCTCTGTCTCTCTGTGCTGCTGTGCCTCCAAATATCAAATCTGAGCTGAATCTAGATATATATCCAATCATGCAAGGATTGATATACATTTTTAGTAATACTGCCTTCAGTACACTGCCAGGAACTGCCACACTCTGGTGAAGAGTTAGGACATGACGTGTAATGCTGCTGCTTGGACTTGGACTCGTCTCGGACTCAACTAAAGTGGACTTTACTGCAGCCCTGTGCTGAACTGCCATACTCTGCATGTAGTATGTGTGCCTCTCTATACAGTATCCTGAACTGTCTACCTTTACAGACTGGTGCTGATCTATATAAACTGCTGATTTTAGATTAGATTTCATTTTGTTTTGCCATGACATAAGTCCCAGTGTAGTACACTGTATACAGTACTAATGCAACAACCCCCAGTCTTCCACTGGGGTCAGACTGAGAGGGCCTCCCGGGCATGAGCACCTTTAAGATCTGTGGCTTTACAGTTCAAACAAAAGAGATAAGCGTGCTTAGCGGATAATAGAGACTACCTTCAGCCATTCTGAGGAGAGGACACACCGACTTAGACGGATTATTCACCAGCTATATGATCCCTTCATGACACATGTGCCTGTGTGTGTTGAGCCAAGTGACAATAAGCCACACTCGCCTTCCCACACTGAGGGAGCTGCACGGGGGGCTAGGGAAAGGTGTTGTTTGAGGTGTTTGAATACCCTTGCTGAGTTTGAGTACCTATACCAAACCAAAATCAGCCGTACAACAACTTTGCCTATTTGAAATAGAGTCGAAAATGAGCAAAATTCAAAACTAAATGAAATATCTGGTCAAAGAATGAGTAAACCTTTTGATACAGGGTAGATTTCAACACTAGGAGTCATGGACACATTTCAGTTGGTCCTCAAAAAATATCGAGATAGGGTGTCCTGGTCGCCTAGAGATGTAAGATGCTGACCATGTAACTGCAACGTCCTCAGTGGGCCTTTGTTGCACGATACCCCCTTTCTCTCCCCCCATTCCCCGTCACCTTCCTACTGTCTGCATTCAAANAAAAAAAACTATTGAGATTTGATATCCAGCCTGACTGAGGGCTCAATCTGGATCGTGTGAAAAAAGCAATGGTAATATTTTAGGTTGCATGCATCCAACCCTAAATGGATCTCCTCTTTCCGAAAAAGGATGATCCAATTCCCAACAAGCTAGCCTGACCTCCAGCTCAGATTCTGTCCCCAATCAAAAAAGCACAACCTCGTCTTTTAATCCAGCTCCATAATCACAAATTCTGCCGTTCACATCAGCCTGGCCTTGCTGGCCTTTTGGAGCTCTGTACATAGTGTACAGAGCTGAGCGGGCACCAAATGAATAACTCCGCTGATTAAATCATTAAGGAGCTTTTTTTTTTTTTGACCAGCCCCGCTAAAACCCTGTCCTCTAAATTTGCCTCCATTCCTCTCCCTCTACTGTAGATCTGGAGTTAGGGGAGGGATGAGGGGTGGGGGTGGGTGGGGGGGGGGGGCTGTTAGTGATGCTGGGGGTGGGGATTAACTTGTTTGGGCTGTCCGCAGGCTCAAACACTAAGCGCTCAATCACTCAATCACCGGGATCCACACGCTCACTGGGACTTAGCCTCACAGATCGCGCTGACATTGACCGTAGTTGGACTCCTGAGCAGATCTGCACAGCCGCTGATGATACCATATCTCTATCTGTATTGACCAATTTTCCATCACTATCAGCAGCTTGCCATGAATGATGATATCAAACAGAGAGGGCAGGGGGGGGGGGGGCAGAGAGGTAGAGCAGGTAGGTACAGGATTAGAGGCTGGCTTTGTTTTTATGTAATGTACATTCTTTAAAAAGCACATTTTCTGACTGTAATACCCAAAAGAGACAGAAAACAGAGGGGGTGTTAGATTCAAATTGGCAGATTGTTCAGACTGAAAGAGACCGCCGGGATTCGTCAAAGAGTAATTGTGCAGCAAGTCCTCCTTTCTAGTAAGGAGACCATCAAACTTCTCAGTTAGCATCTTGCACTTCTAACAAGGCTTTTATACTCCCTTTCCTGTCCCCCAACATATTCAGAGTGCTCTGTGCTGCCAGAAGCTTACACACTTGTTTCATTAAAAAGACGGAATAAAAATATAATAACCTCATTGCTGCCTCATTCCCTCGCCTCAAATTCTTTTTTTCTTTTTTCCTGTTATTTTAATGTTCTCTCACAGGCACCCAACTAAATGGACAGAGCAAAAGGTGCTTTTTAACAAGAAGAATGGTGTGTGTGCGTGAGAGGGAAAAATATAAGAGACAGAGACAGAATATCAGAAAGTCTAGAAGTTGAACTCTGTGTTAACTTCCTGTCCCTCCAGAACTCAGTAATATCACTACCATCACCCATAACATCACTCCTCCTCTCACACACCTCATTGTCCACACTATTGTCCACTCGGCTTCACACAAAAGATGTCCATCGAAAGAAGGTTAGAAGGATTTTCTTACTTGCTAATTTCTTACTACATTCTGTGGCTCTTTCTTTGAGAAAATAAGATCCGGCACACTTCCCTTGTTCAGCATCCCAATTTATTGATCATACTAACATTTCGGTCCCCCTGGACCTTCGTCAAGAGCGTTTTCTCATCCTAAAATATCTAAAAATCAAACTAATCAGACAGTTAGCACTTGTGAGACTGCCATATATACCGAAGTGAAACTGGAAGTTTTGTTCTAGAAGCACGAAGAAGAACGTAAATAACTGAAAATCCAGCCTTGGAACAGAACATCTCTCAACAACATGTCATGTGGTTCACTTCATATGTTTAGATAAGGACGGCCACTTTAAAAAAGCTCTAATATCGTTTTTTCAATATTTCTGTTTTTAGTGGTCTTTAACAAACAGCATTTCCCATAAGCCCTAGACCTTCAGAACAGAAGGGGCGAGTCCATGAGCGAGTCGAGGGGTTGAGGACTTCAGTCGAGGACTGAACACTAACAGGGTGTTTTTGGAAGAAACCAAGTTACAATGATGTTAGTGCCCGTGCTGCCACATTGGTAGATTTCCATGGGAGATGTAGTTTTTTGTATGCTAACAAAGTAATTGTTGTTTAACTTTGTTAATATCACGAAGGTTTCAACTTCTAATATGCAGTGCTGTAGTGGATGCCGATTTTTCTGGTATGGACAGTAACACACTTTACTTTTGAAAGAATTAGACCCATAAAAGAAATGATGAATGACAGATTGTGCTGAGCTACAGGAAAAAGAAAAAAAAACCTCTTTAAAAAGGACACAAACTGACCCTTTGACGTGGTCAAAGGGGATGTGGCACTCACAGAGACGGGTATCCTACAGCAGGTGATGTTACACTGTTGGAGGATGATCCTTGACAGCCACCAGCATAAAGACCTGGAGGCAGCTGCTGAAGTAACTACTGAACTGTACAAGTTGCCATACCATAACATGTTAATAAAATCCTAAATATAAAAAACCTCCCTGTAAATTGGAGAGGTGAACAGAATACAATTTTTGCACTAAGTTTATTTATTTTTGCTAAATTGGTATTATAATTAAGTGTTTTATCCCGTTGTATTCTTGCACGAGGCCCATGGTTTCCAGTTGTGAGCCGGCTCCACCATGCTCCAACACCTATCCTTACCAGAGAGCAGATCCCAATCTAACATTGCTTCCAGGTCACTGCACTGCACATATATACGCACGCACGCACACACACACACACATATGGCATAGGAAACATCAGGCAATGCTTAAGCTAATGTAGCTGTCTAACAAACAGAGAAATACTGAAAGCCATTCAACTGTGTGACGGACTTTTTATTGTCCAAAAGCTGTACTGTCCAAACCTTGAGGAAAAATTGCCTTGATGAGAGCGAACTGTTGACTCAGGGCTAGGGCCAACCACAGTGAGTAATATAGCCAAGTTCTGCAAGTCTGCCTTTATTTATTTGGGGTTATTAAATTTTCATTTTATTAACACTGCCTCAGTACTTCACTATTTGTCTTTAAATGTGTATTCATTCTTTTATTTATAAGTGTCATTATCAAAACATCTTATCTTTATTAGCCAATAGAGAATCCCCACTGGGCTTACTTCTGCTGCTGTGGAGTGTTTTTTGAAATATTTGTTTCAGGAACAGATTCTTCTTGTGGCTAATGTCGCTCTTTAAAACTGTAAATACATTAAAGACTGGCTTTGTGTTACTGAGGGAATTACCTTTTCTAATATACGTAGCGTTAACCGTGTTTCTTCGTGACTTGCAGATCATTTTAAGTGTTAAGTAAAGAAAAACAAAGAGAAGGAAAAAGACTGAAATAAAGAGGAAGAAATCTTGGAGAACCGGAGGTGAGAAAAGATCACGTTGAGGGTTTGGAGGAGAAGGAGAGAGATGGAGAGCAAACGAAGCGGTGCTGGTGTCTGTTTTCCCTCTGGCTGGTGGTGGGCGACTGCAGCCAGCATAAACACATGCCTTCATGGCTCACACATTTCCTGCTTCACTCCACATCCCAGCACTGGGCCACACAGGCTCAGGACACCACAGTGAGTTCTGTGTGTGTGTGTGTGTGTGTGTGTGTGTTTGCATGCATGCATGTATGGTATGTATGCTCGCTGCTCTTGCGGGTAAAACTGACTCACACTGTTTGGGCAGATCTTCTTGTTATCATCACAACTCTGACTGTGCCTGAGTGGTTGTATGAACACACACACCGGCGCACACACACAAATCACACAAAAAAAACAACACATATCTTGTCTGAATGTAAAGGAAGATATATTTCATATTTGGCTTTAAGGGAGGAAAGAACCAGGCTTATTCCCATCTGATTCTAACATATGTGGTTTATCAGGCATTAACACTATTCATCTCCTTACTTGTTGGCATACCTCTCCTCCCACGGGCAAGATATCTTAATGCGTAGTGCTCTTTCTTTATGGTACATACTGTGTGTGTGTGTGTGTGTGTGTGTGAGAGTGTGTTGCAGTCATTGTGTTACTTTAAGGGGGAGTGTAGCAGCAAGGTTGTCTAATGTGTTGATTCCACACAGCTCCTTTCATGTATAGAGAGCCTCTTTTCATCTACAGCGAGAACCTCCTCTATCACCTTTCAGACAAAATCAGGCGGAAAGAGAGATATACGACACAATGACGACGTGTAGAGAGGTGCAGGGGAGTGTGTGTGTGTGTGTGTGTGTGTGT
>LKNJ01002091.1:0-70451 GCA_002120245.1 Maccullochella peelii | reverse complement strand
TTTTTCTGGTGTATTATATATATATTTTTCTTTTCAAAACTCAGTCACACGTAGCTGATTGTCATGTCATTGTGTGAGCAGCCCCGCCAGCCTTTCTTCTTTCAGCAGACCGAGCTACAGTCCAGTATTTTTTATCTGTTCAAGCCAGGAAATGTTTTCTCAAAGCCATAAAAAAACCCAATTCAGCTGCAGCATGTCAAGCATTGCATTTAAATAATTGTTGCTAGAATTTATTATTCCATTTTGTTTTACTCTCGGGGTATTTGGTATATAAAGAACAAGCGACTTGGTTTTAAAATAGTTTAAATGATTCTCGGTTTTTGGTGGACGACAACAAATAAATTCTCAAAGTGAGGGAAACACTGTGTGCTCCTTATGAAACGATCCAATGGACGTCTGGCAGCTGAGTGTCGGTAGCAAAGCTGCATTGCATTGACAAGCCCTGAATGGTTGAATTAATAAACGCAATGTTTTTTTGAAGGGGAAAACCTATTTGGGTGAAGCACCCAAATCAATTCTATATAAGAGGACCACTGATATGCGTGTTTTTAACAAGATCAGTTTGGAGGGGACAGGCCAGATGCTCAGTTTCATATTGCTGAGCTGTACGCATCAAAAACTGTTATTAGACGTGGCCTTTCCTTAGACTTCCACCTGGCAGCTAGACACACTTTTTCTTTTGTTTATAGGGGTGTGTGTGTGTGTGTGTGTGTGTGTGTGTGGAGTAGAATGAGACCACTTGTCTTGATTTAGAAGTGCTTTTCTCGCCTGGCTGCTTGTATTCCTCTTAAACACTAGTCAAATCTCAACCCTTACACTGATGTGTGTCGAGCTCTCCCTGTAGTCGACTGTGTCCATTCAGCTCGGTGCTGTATATTAAACTATTCAGCCACTCTGTCAGATGTTCTTTATACACAAGCGCCCAGCTGCCCAGAGCCCCCACCCCCCTCCTTCATACACTACTAGATGCAGCCATTTGGTTTATTTACGGGAGGTGCTTCTGTAACTGCTGGGAATAGGCCAAGAGCCAATCGAAACACACGGTGGAGGCCAAGCTAATAGAATCTGACAGGAATGGAGTCATAGAGGCCGCTCAGGTATCGTAAAGCTGTCGCTGTTTAAGCCCCTAAATTTGTCGCTATTACCTGCTTGCTTCTCCCTTTACATGGCCAAAGAGCGGCGAGGAAAAGTGTAGCCAGGATCCTGTGTTGGAGCAGGTGTTGTTACTCATATATTCATATTTCAACAACATCTAACAAGTATGGGTATGCTGGTGTGTACATACATAGTGTACACATGCTTGTGTATTTTCAGCATCTAACGCAGAAAGTATTGACAGTGAGTTGAAGGAAAGAATGTAAGAATCAATAACATACTGTTCACCATAGTGGTATCAAGTAAACGGTGAGGATGATGAGTATGGTAAAAATGTTTCTGCGCTGCACCACTTCTCAGTTTGACTCTGCTGCACCCAGCTAACCATGTACTGTATTTGTTGACACTCATATTCTTATTCTGTGTGCTTTTGGGGAATTGCTTTGTTGATGGCGCTGCAGGGGGAAGATGTCAAGATGTGAGTCTATTCTAGACTGTCACAGTGTAAAATGCTACAGCAGTTTGTCTTTCTCCTCATAAACTAGCATTTGGTGCACAGTCATTGTAAATCGTTCATTCATCAGAAATCCATTGTTAAATCTCTAAATGAGTCGAGTTTGACTGAGGTTTTCTCCTAATGAGCCTGATTAAGAGAATAAATGTAAATTCCCCTAAAATTGGGCTTGTCACTATGTCCAGTCTGTCTCCTGAGCTGTGTCGGTGGATCAATTCCAAAAAGTGTTGGCTGATGACACCACAGCCTACAGCTTTGTGTTTCTGGCTTTGTGAGGGAATTTTACAAGTTCACAAATCAGAACTGATTTAGAAGAAAATAGATATGCGTTATTTGTTTTAAGCTTCCACTTTAAGGGTCAAATCTTGAATTAGGGTACAGTATATCATATTTGAACAACTCACTGATGGCTTAATGCTTATTTAACTGGTTTGAAAACATGAGTAGTTAATCTGTTGATTTAAGCACTGACAGTGTGTGATGTAAAACCATACACAGTATATAAAGATACTGCGTCTCCACTTGCTCCCACTGTACAAAAATGAAGCCAAAATATCCCGGATATGGGAGCTGCCATCTTGCGCTGGTGATGTCACTTGGAGCCAGAGTGTGCACAGTCTCGAGGTCCTGCCCATACACCAGCCCGGACCAATCACCACAAGTTGTCAATCATGATGTCACACACCCTTTTTATAGCATCAAATAACTAATTAAAACCAAACATCAGACAAATGAACACTTGAACATACATCAGCGTTCTTTGAGATACTTGTATTTGATATGTACTTTGAGTTTTTTAGTTTGGCTCATGTCCCATCTGCTAACATGGAGGGGGCGGGGTTCATGACATATTGACATATATTGCAGCCAGCCACCAGGGGGCGACTGAGATGTTTTGGCTTCACTTTTGGGGAGCTGTCACGTCATCCATCTTTATATAATAATTATAATATATATAATTTTAAGAGTTTTAAATGTAGCTAATGTGGGCTGAATAAATTTTGAGAACAGAAAATATGGAGAAAATGGTGTGGTGAAAATGTTTCAAAGCACAGATATTCCAACCTCTAATGCTGCTTTCAAGTATCTGCCTGTGTGCAGGCCTACAAAGACATAATTGATATAGGCAGAGGCCCACTCAAAAATGTCTCTGATTGGGCCTTTTTATAGATGCAGCGTGAGAAGAAGCTCATTTCTCACAGTGCCGATTGCTTGTGAGGGAAGGCAGCAAGTATTGAATTAGTTTGCATGAGAGGAGGGAAATTGAAATATGGATTGGGGTCGCAAATGCCTGCCAGTGCTATTGGCTGTTTCGGATATGGAGGATGAAATGTATTTTCTGTGTGTATGTGTGTGTCAGTGTGTGACTGATGTAGACAGTGCCGGCATCGAATGGTTTTCCACCTTTCCTATTTTCCAATAACAAGTTGGGAGCAGGAGTGACACAGATGAAGTGAATGTTTTAAGAGGAAACGTAATCTTAAAGACAAGCCAAGCCATTCCTCACTCTAATACGCTGCCTCATCCTCTGCCTCTCCTACATCACTGCTTCTGTCTCGGAGCATGACACAAGCCAGCTCTCTCGCCATCTGCCATTTAGATGTATTTAAATCATGCATGCATGCTGAGGTTGGACCTGTGATTTGAACTGGTCAGGTCCCTGGTCTCTGCCAGGCTGCTCCGCACAACTCGTGACCCGGGGAAGCCATCTGAATATGAATGAATGACAACACGGTGTCACCGCCCAAAAGTCAAATACAATTTATGATGACCCATCCTAATGGTTTGATTACCAGATCCAGCTCTGCCATGGCGGAAATATTGTCTGATTCTGGCAGGGGAAAGCAGTGGGAATAATAAATAATGAAGTGTTGAGGGCATTGATGAAAACTACAGTGTGTGCAGGAAATAAAGCCATGAAGCCAGAAACTGTAGTTTAGATGTTAAATGTCAATAACAACATCTAGATTTGGATCTAACAGAACTCATTCATATACATGGATAGTCATGCTGTGCCTCTCGAGTTAGTAATCTACCATTTGATATACTAATTAAAATAATGGAACTGAAATGATCAGTCAATTGACTAATCTTCATAAAAAATGAAGCATCCAATTGATTCATTGCTTAGGTCAAAATTCACTGGTTCCAGCTTCTCGTGTGTCAATATTTGCTATAATACAAATATTTGACTATGTTTGGACCATTGTTCGGACAAAAAAAACAACTCATTTTTGAATATGTTACCTTGGGCTCTTGGGACATTTTTGTCAAGATGTGTGTGTAGAAGCAGCAGGAGAAGGACCCAAATGCAGACAGGCACGGAAGATGAAGCAGTTTATGGATTTATTTAACTCGCTTGTGGGTGCAGGCAGGTAAGCAAGCAAACAAGACAGTCCGGATACAGGAAACCACAAGAAATAAGTCCAACATAGGAACATGGGCACAATGCACAAGGAGCACAGACACATCCACCATAGTAAATGATGAACCGACAGGGAACCAGTATAAATAGGGAAGACACTTAGGAGGGAATCAGGAGCAGGTGTGCACAAGGAAGCAGGTGAAGACACTCAACAGGACTCAACAACACAGGAACAAATGGCCAGGGCACTGAAGGACAGGGTCAACTTGGCACACTTCAGACGGACGACTCGGCTGCGGCTGGGGAGACGGACACTGGAGGCGGCTGCGGCTGGGGAGACGGACACTGGAGGCTGCTGCCTTGGCATGTACAAGAGATGACAGATGCAGCTCGACAGGAACTCGAGAGTGCTGCTGCGGCTGGACGGGACCAGGAGAGTGCTGCGGCTCAGCAGGGACTGTGGAGGGATTGCTGCGGCCCAGCCGAGACGAGAGAGTGCTGCTGTGGCAGCGGAACTGGTGGCTGCCTCCGCGGCAGCGGAACAGGAACCAGTTCAGGTGTCGGTTGGACCACCGATGGAGAAACAACCTTGGGTGCAGGGATGGCTGGAGAGACTGGCACAAATGAAGCGGGCTGGGAATCCGGAGGAACGAACAAGTCCATGGTCCATGGGAACAATACGTCCCATACCCATGGTTCCGCGGCCACTCTTTCCGGAGCCAAAGTCAGGGCAGTCCTCTGGTACCTGTCATGCTTAGTCATCCTCCACAGGGTCTGGAGCTTCCGAAGGTCGGATAGGTCAGATCCTCCCACCCACTGTCCGCTGGGTCCATTTCTGGTCGGTTCATTCTGTCAAGGTGTGTGTGTGTGTGTAAGCAGCAGGAGAAGGACCCAAACGCAGACAGGCATGGAAGATGAAGCAGTTTATGGATTTATTTAACTCACTTGTGGGTGCATGCAGGCAAGTAAGCAAGCAAACAAGCAGGACAGTCCAGATACAGGAAACCACAAGAGCACAAGAAATAAGTCCAACATAGGAACATGAGCACAGACACATCCAACACAGGAAACAATGAACCAACAGGGAACAGAAGACCGGGACCGGTATAAATAGGGGAGAGACACTAACGAGGGAATCAGGAGCAGGTGTGCACAAGGAAGCAGGTGAAGACACTCAACAGGCAATCAAGACAAGGGGGAGACACGAGGGCAGGAAAACACTAGAAACAAGACAGACCAGACTTCAAAATAAAACAGGAAACCACACAAAGACTATACTTAAACAATACGAGAAACGGACAAAGACCGCAGATCTTGACAATTTTTCACTTTTTTCTGATATTTCTTTGAGCGAACGATTAAGAGTGATCGACAGATTATTTAATGTTAGTTGCATCTCTAGATAACAAAAACTTTAAACTATATATGTAGCACCTTTCATACAAGAAATGCAGCTCTAAGTGCTTTCAGAATAATAAGTTACAAGAAAGAGCAGACAATTAAATTTTAAACACTGAAACATTTGAAATGCATCTAAAAAACATAGTAAGTAGCTGCCATATTCACTTTGAGCAGAGAAAAAGCTCCTTTGTTACATTTGAATATTTGACAGATGTTACCGATGGATGAAACCTCTTGTGAAAGGACCATGTCTCAAACCAATTGCAATAAATCCATGGGAAGCCACTTGTAAGGGATCTGAATGGTCTAAAATTATGAAGTTCATAGGTAAGGACCACTCCACCCTTCTCACCCCCAACCGAAAACACTTCTGTTTCCTTTTAACGGAGAGTGTGTGTCAATGGTAGGGGGACTGGAAAAGAGAGAGGACAAGAGGAGGCGGAGGTAGAGTAAGAATCGTTGCTGTGAAATCGATAGGTCATACTGTTCTGAAATTGAAGGTTTTTTTTTTTTTTGTCAGAAACCGCGTGTAGAAGGTGGAATATGAAATAGCTTTGGTGGAGGCCCCTGATGTAAGCAGCAGTATTGATTTCCAGAGACCTGGTCCAATTATGTTACCGTGGGTTTTGTCAGTGCCCTTTTAAAGGGTGAGAGTGACTTTGGTGGGCCACGATTTTGGGCATCGCCTGACTTTGCCTCATCTCTTCCTCCCCGAGTGGTTGGCTGTTTCTGTGACCAAAACCACAGAGGAAAAAGTCAAGGAAATAGAGTCTGCTGTTTCTACAGTTCCCAGAGTCTCTCCGAGGGCACAGCTGCAGGATGGGAGATTTCCCCTGTTGGCAGTTCCTGTTAAGAGATTCACTGGCATTACAGCATAAAGAGAAAATAATCCTCTCTCTATGTGTGGTAGTATCTGTCCGCATGTGTGTCTGTTGGCAAGTGGCTCAGAGAAAGAGTCTGACTGAATCAGTGTCTGCGTACGAGTGGAGACAGCCTGGCTTTGTACGTCTGTATGTGCGGGTGTGTTTTGTTACTCAACAAGGACGGGGATTGTATGAATGTCTGTACGGCTGCAACTTGTGTTGAGGTGTATTCACACATATCCCCCACAGTTTAGCAGTTATTGTGAACAGCCAGACGTTAGCAGAGAAATTGCAGCTGTTTTAAAGCTTTTATTGCTGGAGGATTTGCAGGGTAAAATTGTCTGTAATTCTCATCCCGTGCTCCCGCTGTGCTGTCTCTGCTGATGATGCTGCTTTCATACTGCCCTAGTCTGGCTTCATACGGAAAAGCGACAGGAGGGTATCAGCTCCCGGAACAATATAGGACATTTTTCACCCCTCCACTCTTGAGATTCAAAAAAAGTTTTCTGGCAATGAAAAGAGGGCTTTGCCTCTTACTCTTGCTCTCTCTCTTCCCCTTTTGCTTCCTCCACAGTCACCATGTGTCCCATCTCTTCTTCCCCTTCCCTCTCCCTCCCTCAACTCTCGTTCTCTCTCCAAGTAGTGGGAGTCTCATGCAATATGCTGTGTTTCCCCACTTGAGTGTTAATGAGGCAGATGAATATTCATGAAGAGGAGGCTGACATCGCTGTATGGCGATTGTGCAGAGGATGCTTGCGTGCACAGGCACTGTGGTGGCCACATTTCTGAGGGATCTGTTGTGCAGTGGGGTAGACATCAGGGGACTCTGGGCTCCTCTGCTAATAATGCAGATGTGTGTCCCTGAGTTTTGTTTTGGTTGGTGATTGTGGATGACCCCTTCCCAAGGCCTCTCCTCTTTCCCTGGTGGCTGCTGGCAGAGCTTAAGTTTAGCCTCCAGCTGCTGGTGGAGGACAGCCAGTGCGAGACTGAGAAGAGGAGCTACCTCTCAGTGTGCTGCCCACACTCCTCCTCCTCCTCTTCCTCCTCCTGCTTCTGGCTTGTGACAAACAGATGCCATGGGCCACCTCTCTGGGGATCATCTCCATTCTTTTATCATACTTCTCCCTCTTTCTTGCTACCTCTCTTTATCTTTTCATTTTCATTGTCTCCTGCATTTTCTTTCTTGGAACATATTGCACTGTGATGTCTGCAGCCGGCAGCACTACGTTTTGAAGGACATATGAGAAAGCATGCGGCCCGTTTTAGCAGCAAAAGGCTGCGTGATACGTGCTCGTGAAGTCTCATGCGTTGCCATTTTCTCCTGTGCTCTCAGCCCAACCCCCGCCACACTTTTTTCATTGTCAGCTTTGTTCTGCTCTTCAGATTCTCTTCCAACAGTCCCTATAGTAATCTCTCACGTTCTATCTCCTCTCTTTCCTCTTTTGCTCGGCAGCCTCTCATTTGCATTTTCTCACTTACTCGTCATCCTAGTCTTCCTCTTCTCTCCCTACTGTCTTTCTCCAGCAGCTTTTGATGCTCCCCTTTCCCCCTCTTATTTGCCATTACTCCCTTTTTCCCTCTCAGCATCCCTCGCTCCTCCCTTGCTCCTCTGTAAGATATCCGACCCCTGCAGCCATTTTCGACATGAGGTGATGTGTGTTTATGTCTGCAGCACAAGGTGGAAATGTGTGTTTGTCTATCTGTCTCATGCTGTTTGCACCCAGCAACCTTTAATTTTGGAAAGGTGAGTCTGTCTGTGCTGTAGAGGAGGACAGATAGTCCGGCTTGCTCCTTTTATGTCTACTATTTGGTGACATAATAGAGGCCTTCCTGCTCCTTGGTTCTCTTGGCCTCCCTGTGTTCATGAAAAGTCGCACTGCCACTTAATATTGTCAGTTCCAGTCTAGCAGGCATCCATGCTGATTCTCATGAACACACATATCCTTCCTGCAGTTGGTAAAAGGGTGGAGGCTGGCCAATTTATCAGCGCCCCTGACTGTAAGGCTACAGGGAGCCCTCCGTCTTCATCAGTTCACTCAACCGATAGGCACACCCAAGTCACCGCTACTAGACTTACCTCATGTGTCTCCATTACACGTTAATAACAAAGCTGTGAAGGTAACTAGAATTGGCGCTCCATGTTATGCCATGTTAAGAAACAGGGGTCTGCAGGTGGAACAGGTTAAAAACATGTTTATTACCTATAAAGAATGAGAAGGCCGTCAGATTGATTTCAGGGAAAGTGTTTCCCACAGGTTGGTAGTTTGTTAAAATAAACTGCTGGCAGATTATTATAGTAGTCATTGTATTATATGCTAATGAGAATAACATTAGCTGAAGTGTAACTGAAATGTTAGCTGACTGTTATGCTCCATTTTGATTGTGTGAAGCAAATGTACAGCTAATAATAGATGAACATCTGAACACCTTGTACACAAATATAAAAAATAGTTATAATATAAAAATAGTTGCTGATTAGTTTGTAATCTGTTATTGTTTCATTTGTATTTCAGTCTTTCTGTCTGAAATCTGCATTAGCAAAATTAAACATCAAGTTGGAAATTAAATTTGAATAAAATCACATGCAAGTAAAATCAACTCTGCCTATATTTATTACAGTCACTGGACTGGACAAGGTCATCATGGCATGTGAGATCTCAGGGCCGCCTGTCTTCTTTCCATCTTCCTCTTCCATCTCTCCGCCGTCCTCGGCCCGTGTGCCCCCTCGCTTTCTTTGGCCCGTTGCTGATCAAAGCCTCTTTGAGGCTGCTGAGCGGGTCCAGGGCTGGTAGTGATGTGATGATATGTGTACATCTTCAGAATCTTCCCTTCTTGTGTGATTAGATGGCGCGTGACAGGCAGTGTCAGCTCCATCAGCTCACATTAAGCCCCAGCACTATGCTGCCACCACCGCTGACGTCGTTTCTATCCTTTAATGTTGCACCTTCCTCACCAGCCGATTCAATTATCAGTGATTATGTTAGTGTCAAAGTCTTTAGCGCTGGGCTGAGCCTCACCGCTGCTGCCTCCTCCTCTTCGTTGCTGTGTGGCCCAGAGGCCCAACAGAAGCCACACTAGGCTGATCCCCTGTCAGAGCACTGCTGCTGCAGAGGGACAGCTTTACAGACAGCTCTAAGTTCAACCTTCTTCTTCAACAGTGCTGTGACAACGCAAGGAGAGTTTGTTATGCCTGACAAATCTCCCCCAAGTAGGTTCTCCTCGGCGAGAAAGCTGCATAGCGATTAGCTCCATCACGTTCAATTGTGGATGTAGCTGTCAGAGCTGGCTTGGTGGTCATGTTGTGGGTTTGGATTGAACATGGTTGCACATTGCTTGGGAAGACCGTGTTGTATAAGTAGCTAATAAGAGATCGCTGCACCACACGTGTGTTAGCTGAGAATTTTCTGGGCAAAATCTCTCCTCCACACTTTCCCACATGTATCCCATCTCTTTCTCTCATGGCTTTCCTCAGAAGTGCACACTTGGCCTCGGATTTACGGGTGTTGCACAGTGTGTGTGTGTGTGTGTGTGTGTGTGTGTGTGTGTGTGTGTGTGTGTGTGGATTATTGCCACTGCAACACACAGAGCAGTGAGGCGGCTCGTTAAAAACCCCTCTCGGCTGCAAGGTCACGGCTCTGGCTTTTCCACTTTTGTGCGTGCCAATGCTCCGTCACACACGTTCACACACTTTTTCACTTTTTAAATATCACGAAGCAGCAAATTTATAAAACACACACACATTCAGATGTGCTCTAACAACTGTGTTTGCTTGGGGTGCGTTTTCAAGTACATAAACATCAGCTGCTCCGTCATGTTCCCCACCTCTTTCCTATTTACTCACATACATGCAAGTGCTGAAACAGTCAGTATGATTGAGTTCCAGGTTGGATCTGGTTCCCTTTCCGCAAAATTCCCAGATTTGCTGAGCTCTGACGCTAACAAGTGTCTTCAGTAAACGCCTTTTCTCTCCTCACCCTCTTTTACCTTGTCATTTTTATCCGGTGCTGTCAGTCGCTTTATCTGGTAAAATGTGAAAAAGATTATATCAGCTGTAGCTATGTATCATTCATTCTGTAACGAGGGATGTCCTGATGGAGTTTTTTCTGCCCCAATCTTCTTTTAATTAATTGCTTACTCTAATCCGATATTTATATTTACCTAAATGTTGATTGATTATGTAGGCTATCTCGCACATTAAAAAAACAGGTTTATAAACTTGAAATATAGATATGATATGAATGAAAGATTTACTGGGAGAAATGGGGGAGACTAAAACTATTGATCCTTTGAATCGGTTCAGGACGTTTCTGTAACAGCTAAAATGAAATGTTTGGTTGTTGTCTGCTCTGCAAGCTGCCTGAACTCGGTCAAAGATGATTTGTGAGGGCAAAAGAAACTTCACTCTTAAACGCCACTCTACGACAGCGAGAGTGTTTTGTAACCAAGTTGGTCTTGTTGAAGAGTGGTGTCTATTGGTCTTGTTGACCTAGAGCAATAGAGTATTGACTGTTCTCTACAGATTTGATCTGGCTGATTGCATCACATCAATTTCAGAAGAATCCAGCCTGCCAGTTAAAGTGTGCAAAGTAAGAGGGATGTACCTGTTATTCCAATGTGTCAGATACATTTCATCAACAGGTTGTAGTTGCAGGTTGTGAACATAAATTAGGCTACCACAAAAATAGTAGTGTTTCTGCCTTCTCAGCCAACAAGACAGTTCTTTGGGTAGTTACTTTGATATAAATGTCAAATCAGGTTTGGCAAGGGATTTGAAAGGATTCAGATCCAATATACAGATCAATTCAGGTTTGATAAAATGCTGTAGAACCTCAACCCTAACAGTTAGTTAATAAATTGATTAGTCCATGGACATAAAATTAAGTAGCATCATTTTTTAACCCTTTGACTTTGGGAGCTGGTGATGGGGATTTTCTTTAACATTTTTTTTTTTTAATACGATCAATGGATGAATTGAAAAATAATCATTTGATTAATTGATAATGAAAACGATTGTTGATAATGACCAATGAATTGCAATCCTCCGCCAAAGCCAGCTGTTTACAGGAGATGAAAGCTGCAGTGTAGCTCCTGTCTGTCCATTAGTGGAGCTCTCTGTGGAAATAAATCAAGGGTCAGGTTTGGAGTTGCCAGTTAGGATTATAGTTTTTAAATTCAGCTGCTGTGCTTCTTTACTTGACAAGCCTCCGCTGTTGACAGTGGGTTGAGGCTTTTAAGATCTAATGTGTCCGCCTACTATCTAAGATTGTTTCTTTGACTCGCTGTCGACCCTCCCTGCCTCCCCGGCGTCTGTCCATCCTCTCCTTCTATATGTTACCAGTGTTGAGTGGGGGTAAGGAGAGATTGTAATCTGCTGTAGCCTTGGCACTCTCTCGCACTCTGGTCTCATTGAAGAAGATTGATGGCCCTCTTTCTGTAATGGCTGTTGTTTTGGATGGAGAGAGAAAAAGATGGAGGCAGAGAAGTGGATTTTTAGAATGACAAAGTGAGCGAGGGAAGCGGAGGGAGGGCAGGTGGTAGTGGGGGGGGAGAGAGAAATGGAGGTATGGGTGAATGATAGTTGTAAATAGATGGAGGAATGGAAGAGGAAATGTCACTGTGGAGGAGCTTGAGAGCTCATTAAATTTAGTGTGTATTTTATTGGGTGAGAGCATGCATCCACCTGTGATTGGTTTCATATTCACATTTTTTTTTCTTTGATGCACATGTGGGTTATGGAATTGGCTGCACTTAGTTTGCATGTCAGCAGGATTAATATTTAAAAGTCAGCTTTTCTCTCAGGATGCAAAGGAGCTGGGATTGTGTTGTTGATGGAAATGATTTTGTACATGTGTCTCATGTTTCTGTTGCATTACAATGCTGTAGCCTTTAAGCCTGTAAGGTACCTGGTATTCACTATTAGTAGTCAGTGCTACATTACTAGGGGGAATTAGTGGCCCTTCATCCCTCTCCACGATGGGTCTATTGCTCAGTGCCCGTGTGTGGGCGGCGCTGGGTTGATTGGCTGTGATGACAGTTATGCTCTTAATTTTGTCAGTTATTCTTCCTCTGTGGCTCTTTTTGGATGTAGTGAAGCGCTTCATGTAACCCCCCTGGCGTTTTGTTCCTTTCTACATATTGGTCTTTTTAAGTCTGTGCAGGTTTTAAGAGCGCTGAGATAGAGAGGAGCATGCCTTTCTTCTTCCTCCTTAATTCTCCCCCCGCTTTTGAGAGAAAAATTGAGTCTGACATTTTTTTATACTCTGGGCTACCCCCATCTCTTTGTGTCCCTCTCTGCCCTCTGTTTAATTTGTCTTCCATCCCTTTAGTGTGTCTCTTTTTTTTTTTTTTTGTTCCTCTGTTTCTTGACTATTGTTTGAGTTGCTGTTCCACTCCTTTATCTCTCTGTCTTTCTCGCTCTATTTCATCAGCCTGTTGTACATTGACCTATCTTTCATCCTGCCTCTCCCCCCTCTGTGTCTTGTCGGCTCTTCATTTTTCTGCTTTCTATTTTCCCTGCTCTTGTATTTTTGTTTCCCACCTCCCTGTCTGGCAGCTCCATTCTTTTTTCTGGACAGACCATGCTGTCTGATGATGCTCAGACATTGCTGGGGTCAACCAGTGAGGCCTTGGTGGCATGACTGGTTGTATTGTCTATTGTCATCCGTCCTTGTCTTAACTGACCACTTGAGACTGTCAGAGTCACAGGAGCGCAAACGACAAAGGACAGAGAAGACAGGAAGGGCATGAAGGCTGGGTCCCATCCTGCTCATCCAAACTGTTGATGGGGTTGTTACAAGCTCCAGGTCATACCTCATTTCCTGTGGTCACAACCCAATAGCACACTTCGGACCGGTGTGAATACAGAAAGTATAGACGACACAAACAATGACCATCTTTTAGTTACAAAAGTGGAACAATGAGGATGGAAGGAGAAGATGTTAAAGTTGAGAACATTGCTGTTACTATGCTGATTGTTCTATCATGATAGCATTATAGCAGAAAGAAGTTATAGTTCAGAATATCCCTCTTTAAACCTGCAGTAACTGATTTTTGGCCACTTTGGGCGCAGCAGAAACAAGCTGTGAACACAACATTAGCATTCATTGGAGCTGTCCTCCTGGAGGTTGTCGATCCAATACTTGGTCTCCACCTATCTTGAGGGAAATATCAGTCTCTTTAGCTGCTAAATAGTCCACCACGTTCACCTGCGAGTAGCTAACTTTGTCTGTCTACCATTTGGTGCAGGTAGGTTGCAGTTGTTTTTTAGAGCTTTTTCGCTGAAAACGGCTGCCTTTGTAACAGCCGAAAATTACGTTATGAGAGCGGTGAGAGTGAACAAAAATCAGTACAGTTGTGGGCCCTAAAACCAAAACAATAAGCTGAAATTCAATAGCTCTGTAGAGCTGAAGGGAGCTGCAGAGTTGGGGTATAATTCTCAGGCGACCCCTTTCACATACAAGTTATGTCATCCATTGCTGATATAAAAACATATTGATTATAGCTACTTTAAAGAAAGTCCTCCTTAAAATATTTATCTGTGATGAGGGATAGTAATCTATGCTTGATCTTAATGTTCCAAATGATCTGATTTCTGGTAAAACACTGAGCTCTGACTGGGCTGCAACTGATTATTTTCATTATCTATTATAAGTTTTTGATCGGTCAATTAATAGTTTAGTCTATAAAATGTGAAAGAAATGGTGCAATGTGAAAAGTATTTTTGAAGGTGCACGTCTTCAAAAAGCTTGTTTTGTCCAACTAACATCCCAAAACCCAAAGATATTCAATTTACAATAATATAAAACGGAGAAAAGCAGCAAATGCTCACTTTTGAGAAGCTGGAACCAGTTTGGAATCTTGGCTTGATAAATACATTAAACGATTAATTGATTATCAAAACCAATTAATACATGTAAAACCAACATTGTCGATGTCTTGCTGCAACAAGTAGAGGAAACTGAAACTAGTAGGTTGCCAGATATTAATGTAGAACAGTGATGAGGCTGCTGTGCCAAAGCTGTGTGCAGTCATGTGAAAATATCCAGTTTTCTCTGTAGCTATGGAACAATAAGCTTGCATGCATTTGGTAATGGTGTGAAAACTGGAAAGGATGTAAGATCATGAGAACAAAAGGATTACTCAAGTTACAGTCTCAACTTTGGCTGTTAAATATCACAAATCAAAAGCAACAAAGATCCTGATTTATCGTATAAACTAGGTTGGTATTAAATAGATTGTTCAAATGGGGCCTATTGATCTGGGTTGCATCTGTTTTGTTTGGAGTGCACGTATGCTTTGTTCAGCCACTGAGAATGATCACATATTCATTTCAGGTGAGCTATTGATCAGAAGGTGCTGGGCCCATACACACATCGCAGAGCCGGTCTCCCTTTGTGACATTTCTTTCACGGCTCCACGTCTGTATTTTGCATCTGATTGACATTTCCTTGATATGTATGTGTAAACATGTGGATCTTAAGATATTTCATTCATTCATGAAGATCATCTCCTCTCTCTCTCAGAGGTAAAAGCCCACAGGCAGTTTGTTTGAATACAAAGAGCCTAAGTGTAAAAAGTAGCCTATTCTTTGTTCAGTACTTCTGGGCCAAATAAAAGTCAGTGTTTAGTCTTTTATTTAACTTCTGAGGCAACTTGTGATTCACTTTTCTGTAGCTATCGCCTTAATTTCAAGTCATTGTCTGTAAAATGTTAAAATGCAGCTTTGTACTTTATGAGCTTGGATGTATAAAAGTAAATTGACTTTTTCTAGTTTAAATGTTTTTAAATGTCAGGCATCGTTATGGATCAGCTGAATCACGGGCCCAAAGAGCATCAGTGTGGCTGTTTTAGCTTTAGACATTTTGTTATGATCCACAGACCTTTCTAGAATAATGGTTGGCCAAACACAACCAGCTGGCTCTGTGAGATCCTGTTCGTCTGTGGTTGGCAGGCATGTGGAGTGTGAGTAAGCGTCCTCGGTCATGTTTATTTAGGTAGAGGTGGTATTTGAAAGAGAATTAGACTTGGAGGATTTTAATGAGACTGCCAGAGCATACCTCTACGCTGGAGTTGAGTGCCACTGTGGGTCTGTTCTGTCAGATGGTTGTACTGTTATTGGGGTCTCTGTTGGGCCCTTTATACATCACATTAGCATGCAGCGTGTACATCTGAATTATATCCACAAAGATTTTTATCCATATTTATAAGTCAGTGTAAATATACCCCAAGAAGTATTAAGGAAGCATTAAGCCTGCTTTGAGTCGTATTGCTATAAGCACCATCATTTGATTAGTTGAAATGAGATTGCATTCCTTCATGGCTCTGTTTACACCTGTGGCTTAGTTTGCTGTTTGGATACAGTCCAGATACAGTTTGTGTTTGGATTAGTGTTTTAATGCTGGGTGTAATTACGTAAGGAGTCCCCGTCCCACTTTGTTCCGCCTCGCTGTGTAAACCTCACTACAGTCTTCGCACAACATGTGTCTTTGTAATATCTTGTCACACAGACACACACACGCAAGCACACAGTATCTCAAAAATGTTCTGCATTCAAGTCTCCTACATAACAGATGCACACACAAACAGTCAACTTGACATGGAGTCTCTTGCAAGAATATGATAAGGCACTGGCTCACACCCACACTCTCTCACAACTACAGTCTTATTGATTCTTTCTGCTGTTTGCAGCTTGCCAAGAAGCTCAGGCTTTGGACAGACATGCAGTACTGACGCACCTACAGACACAGAGACCTGATGGACACAGTCCAGCTGGCGAGTCATGGCAGCAGCAAGCGGAACAGATGTGTGAGGGACTTTGATCTAGGTGAGTACCAAATGGGGTGAGGATCTGGGGGAGGGAAGGGGGGGTGTTGGTCTGTACCAATATTAGGAAATGGCAAGTATACTGTGGAGGGGGGGGCAAGAATAGGGGGGTGTTAGAGACACTTTCAGCCTATCATATGTTTGTTAAATTTTAGTGGCAAACATGAACACATTTGACATAAAATGGTGTCTGTAGGTCCTGGAAAAGTCTTTAAAATGTTTTAAACCACATTATCAAAACTCGATGCCTAAAACTGATGTTAATACCATTAAATTAAGTTTTTAAGTCTTAAACCAACTTGTAACTGGTGTGTTTCATAAATACTGCAGTCTCCCTGGTGCAATATTGTAATAGGTCTACATTTATTTTGATTTACATGTTTACTTGTTTCTCATGCTGTGTTCTTGTGAATTGTACATGGCATTAATGTTGTCTTACACTTTGTAGTTCTGCAGGTGCAGACATGTCGTGGAAAATGAGTTGCTAAGTTGTAGTTCAGTAGATTCTTTCAAGCAAACTACATTTTGTTTTTTTGAGACGCATGCATCAATTCTCAGATGGCTAGCGTCGAACCAAATAGTGGGTAAGAGGAAATTCATGGTCCAGAATGAGAAATAAGGTAGATGGTTTGAATAGAAAACACAAACTTTCAAAAAGAATGAAGGTGACAGAAGATCTAAAGGCTACCAGTGGAGGAATACCAAGTAGCAAGAGTACAGAGGATGCAGCAGACACCTGATCATATAAATGGCAGCTGCATAAGACGTTTCAGGTAGCATTCAGCCGCCATTTATAAGTGGAAATTGCACCCAGTTCTAATAAAAGACTAAAGAGTGAGAAAAGAGGAAGGAGATCAGGTTTTAAGAAGGGGAAATGAGGATGGAGGCATGGAGGATGTGCTAACATGAGAGGCCAAAAAAAAAAAAAAAAAAATCCTTCAGGGGAGATTATGTGGGCCTGTGAGTTTCACGCCTCCCCCGAAAACTTTTTCATGTTAATTAGGTAATGTAAAACTAGCAAGAACAGCAAGAAAGCAAGAGCTAGATGAAAAGAGTAAAATAGCACACTCTATCCAGTTAGAGGCCATAAGACACACATTTTGTGTGTGCTGAGAGGAGAAAATAGTAAATGATGGTGCATTATTGATGTGACATATTGGCCTGCTGGTGTGTACAGGTTTGTCTGCTGTTTCATGAAACATTTAACAAAAGCGAATGTCTCTTTTTGGTTTAAAGGGTAAATATAGCGCAAATGTAGAGGACACAGTTCAAATCTATTCTCCATGTTCCCACATGTTTGGAGTGTGATTTACCTTCATATATTCAAAGTGAAACTAGCATTTCACTTAGCAGTTTCTTCTAACATCAGCGTTGCTGCATATATCCATGAAAATTAAGTCTGTGTATGGATTTGCTGAGAAATGCTGGGATATTTTAATCACCTCCTTTCTTTATTATCATACAGACAGAGCATCATGCAGAATCAACCTGAATATGGTTTTGCAGATGTACGCGAGGCAGTGCCTGTGATATTGGATTTCCTGGCTGTGACAAAATTTCTGTTCTCTCAGGAAACTCAGAATAGTTTCAGTATTGAAAATGATGAAAACCATTGTGTGTGTTTTGAATTTGTGCAAGCCTAGATGTGTGTACCCTGTGCACATGCCTGTACACGCGAGTGAAATACAGTCCTTGCTGACCCTGCAGTTACAACCAATTTGCTGTGATCACAGTGACAAGTGTCTCCGTATGGATACTTAGTAATTAGCTAAGAGGAGATGGAGAAAGGTTGGAGTTGGAGGGGCATTAGAGGACCTGTCAGAGGAACCCACTCATCTTACCCCCCCAAACCTGTCAGGAGGCTTGTCTGGGCCCCGTCCCCCCCAGTCCCCTCCCTCACACTTGGCTGCTCCAGTTAATTGAAGCCACTTCAGATCAGTCAGAAGAGCTGGATCTGCACGCCTGAGCAGACCACGGCACTCACCTGACCTGTCAGTCACTATTGCCAGTTGCCTGCCACACAAACCCGACTCACTAGATCCGTCCCAGTCGTGGTCTAAGCCTGGGTGCGTTTGCACCAGTCAGTTTTAAAGAACTGTATTTGAACTCTTGATCTTTTGGTTTCTTTCATTTAGATCAGTGAGAGCGGTGGCTTTTAAACTCAAACAATAACCACACAGAGACATCTGAAAATGTGGACATCAAGTGAACAGCAAGGCAGTTCATCTACAAGAAGTGACCCTGAAATGCAGTTCTATGGCTATAAGGAGACTGACGTTGTCATGTGATAGCCAGTACTTACTTGTGCTTGAAAAGCCAAGCAAAACAAAATGAACCAAGGGCAAACTTGCACTCGAGTGAAATGCTTTTTCAATCTATTTGAAAAAGAGCAGACAAGGAGTGTTGAAGCTCAGTGCAAACAAAGAGCCAAGACTGCAAGTCCACAAAGCTGAGCAAAGTGACACGGACAGCAATTGGATTTGTTTTGACTAACTTGCCTCCTGCATGGCTTTTCTTGATAGATTACAGCTGAATTGAAAATTGTGTACGGTTATCAAAAAAGGAACCAATGCATGAATGCAACAGAGCAACTGCTTGTCCCCTGATTTGGACCAAAACAAGCTGACTCTGGATTGCAAAGGCCATAAAAATGACACCTTCGTTGGACTGTTTTTCTTTGGCCAGAGCACATGGCCAATAGATGCACGGTAAGTCCTCATACATAACAAACAAAATGGTTTGTTGGGTTTACAGTGGTTGAAGTCTGGGCCAGTTCAGGCAACTAAAATGATTTGGTTAAGGTTAGGAAAAGATTGTGGTCGTGTTTAAAAGAAACCAAGTGGGAGACAGCTCTTCGGTGTGGAAATCACACGATTTACTACTGCGAGAGGACATTATTCACATGACTGCGAGAGGTCGCTTCTTAGGAAAATGTAAAATGTAGGTTGTTGTAGGAATTTGAACAAGCAACGCTGTATTTTTTTCTGGAGAGGACAGTCTCACAGCTCTGCTGGAGCAGGCAAGTGGCTCAGGCTACATCCACACTAATACGTTTTTATTTGGAAATGCATAAATTTTGCTACATTTGCAGCTAGCGTCCACGCTACTCTGGTGCTTTATAACCCCTAAAACAGAGAACGGTTAAAATGCAGCTGACCCTGTTTTAGTTTAACTGTTTTAGTGAGGACGAGCGGAAACGGAGACTTTTTGAAATGATGACACAGACGCCCACGTTTGCTTCCTGATTGGGTTTTATCAGCCACGACATGTCCTTCCCTGATTCGTCACGCTCCTATCATGACACCAGCCTTGACTACCAGCTGTTAATTCAACATGGATAACGAATTACAAGACTTACTTTCAGTAACAGTTCCACCTCGTCGTCAGTCCAAGCATATAAGTCTCATAAGTCCCATTGCTGTTCTTCATTCGCGGAGTAGACAATCTGCTTCCTGTTTACACCAGCATGTGCATGCCCAGTGCATGTGAATAGTCATATCATATGCGTTTTCAGGCATGTAGTATGGACGGAGATTATATCTGAAACAGTGATAAAACGCTTGTGTGGGCGGAAACGCCGTTCTAAAACGAAAACGTATTAGTGTGGATTTAGCCTCATTGCCTTGCTCCCTGACACATCAGCAGGGCAGATGTTTGCTGATGGTTTGAACCTAAAGGTCCTCCAGTTGAGGGATTGTCACTGCAACACTTAATACTTTCCTACTACTTCTTCTACTGTGCTCCTCTGTTGGTGATGCAATGCTGCCTTCTATAACACTGAACACTAGGGATGTGTGAAGTAGAACTGCAGGGGAATGGATCTTTTTTTGAGACAACCCACTCGGGAGTGAATGTCTCAAAATGAGAAGTGGAGCTTGTGTATTATTTTAAATGCCAGGCTTCTCCTCATTCGGTGTGCTTTCTTGTGCGAGCCTTTAGTTGTAGCTCAGTCAGCTGACATTTAATGCTCAGCCATTACATACTCCGCTGCTGCTTTAGTATAGGCCTAGTTGTTACCGGTGTGAATATGAACAGACAGATGTGACAGCTGGCCAGCCATATGTGACAAGCCTTTTAGGTCTTTATGCCTTAATTATTCCTTCCGTTGGGACCAATATTGACATTTTAGGTCTTAAGACTCAGACTTTACTAACTGCCAGCCTCCAGTTGGCATTATTTGTCTCTTGGCAACCTCCGAGCAGACAAAGAAAGGTGCTTGATAACTGCTCACAGCTAAATTCATTTGTGTCCGCTGTGGTGCTTTCAAATTTATCACAGTGTAAAACATATTGTCTGTATAACATGTCTGTTGTGGCTCTGTCAACGGCTTCTTCCGTTTCTTTTTCTTAAGGAAGTTTTTGTGGGATTTTTCCCCTCATTTTCAGTGAGGGTCTGAGATTGTAAGGCATCATTTTTTCATTTGTTTTTATAGGGTGGGTACTGAGAACCCCTTTGAGACTCACTGTGATTAGGGGCTATACAAATAACACTCACTTAATCAATAACTGGAAGTTTAATTATTTTGAACACTGTATCTATAAATATCTAATTTTGGCTGCAATTTTCACACAGCTCCAATAATCCTGCTGCAGTATGCAAGTGTGTGTGTGTGTTTATTTTATTTATTTAGATGATGTCACGCCGCACGAGAGAACATTTACGGTTTCTTCATGTATTGAATGAGCGGCTGCCACCTCCTTTTAAAAATTTAAAAGAAAACGCATTCAGGCATTTTATCCATCACACTGAATCTTTTTCTCTTCTGTCTCTTTTCCTGTCTCTCTGTTCTCCTGTCTGTCTGTCTGTCTGTCTGTCTGTCTCACCTGGGTCGTCCCACGCTTTCTCATTTCTCTTGTTATCTCAGGTTCTAATTTCAGTTGCCGCGGCAACCCTGCGGCTCCCTCCACTTATTCCTCCTCCCTGGTCTCTCCGAGCTCCTTGTTAAGTGTGGCAGAGCTGGTTAATGATTGTGTTTTATTTATATTTTTCCTCCAGTCGGGCTCCTTTTGATGGGCCATACGTCTTGACTCTTGACTAAGTCTGGCTTTCTTTCTACTGTATCTTCATTTCATGTTCATGTTCTTGCGTACTTGTTTGCTTTCTTTCTGGCTTGCCTCTTGCCTTTATTTTTTCTTCCTTTCTTGTTTTGTTGCCACTGTTAGCTGTCAGTCGTGCAGTAATTTGTGGTCACTCAAGGACACTAGGTGGACCGTCACTGCTTATCCGATGGCTTGCTTTGCTAATTTCTTTGCTCAGTGTGCCTTGTCTGATTGTTTGCCTTTATGCACATCAAGTTTAAATGGAGTTCAGTCAAACTCTTGGTAGGAGTTCACACATTTGTAGCATACTTACTGTAAGGGATGCATAATATTAAGCTTTTTACCATTATTTGATAATTTAGCTAAGCCTATAGCCAGACCTATATTTTGCCACCATATGCTCCACCAGTAGAGTTCATGTATTGTACTTTAACTGTAATGCTTGGTGCAGATTTAGACATTCACTACAATCACTGCATCGTTTCGGTGTCTGCGTTCACTAAAAGCAAATGAGCACAGATTACTTGAACTCAAATGCCGAAGATTCACTTTGTCATAACATTTTGTTCTGTTTTTCTAAAGCAGGTGCGTCCCTGAAAGCTTTTCTGTGAGATGCCGACTTTCACAGTTCTGCCTTAAGTGAAAACAAGTTATTGTAAATATCACAACAGGTAAATCTTGTATTTGTCATCATACTGACCAATATAATGCACCTTTACGGGAAGCCTCAGTTCAGTTTGATGACATAGCAAAAGAGAAACCAGTACAATATACAGAAGAGGCATCAGGGGACTATTCTGTTATGTTGGTCTTCGTGTGCACATTACCAAACCATTACATTTGCACTACCCTCATTGCCACCACTACCTTTTGCACTATAACTTTCATATTACACTGATATTTCACTCAATGTACATATTTTGTGTGTATATATGTGTATGTATGTGTATACAGTTTCCTTCAGTGCTACTTTTATATACTTTGTTCTATTTTATTGTTTTATTCTATTCTAATTTAAAGTATTTGAGTATTTATTTATACATTTTCTGCATGTAGCGTGGAGGGGGCTACAGCCGCATTTCATTGTGCAATCCTGTGTTGTATAATGACAGTGAAGCTGAACCTTTCTTTACCTCTATGTCTCCTATTGTTCACCCTTCCTTCCCTCACTATGTCTATTTTTCTTCCTTCCACATTTTTCTCTTAATAACCTGTCTGGAACTGAATAATGTAGATATATTTTTTATTGCCACAAAATGACCTCACCAGGATGTCTTAAAACTGTGGGTCTTCACATTCTTTAAATTGTAATGTGATGATCTCTCTATGAGTGAATATCACCAACAGGAACTTATTCTAAATTGCAAAGCTTCATGTGTACAGTCAAAAGTATGATGATGTCTCACAGTCAACACTACATAGAAATATTTGCGTTTGGAAATTCTTTGAATGATTCTGAAGAAAACGTCTCTTTCGGTTACTTCTGTTACTTCTTCAAGACAAGTTCATCTTGCTTATCCGAAGTTACAGGGACTGGAATCTGATTTGTTTTGACGTCTGTCTTCCTCTTATGTTTTCTTTGTGTTCTCGGTTTCTGTCTGTCAGAGCATCTTTTTCTCATTGGTCGTATTTTTCTGTGGACAAAACTGGTTTGAATTTAGATCCATCAGTGCAAGAAAAAGGCAGGTTCCTTCACCTTCTCGTTTTTGCTTGCCTTAATTCCTCTATTCTTTTCCTTTATTACGGTCTCCTATTATCTTTATGTATTAATGATATATTTATGTATTCATCTAAGATAAATGCTGTCTAGCTCCTCACTGTCTTGTTTCATTCTTTGTTTATCTGCCTCCGTCCCGCTGTCCATCACTGCCTGTTGTTGCCACCATCTTGGCATCTGCCGGAGCAGAGAAAGTCGCTCTGGTGCTTTTGATTGGCCGATCAGAGATTGGAATGTGCCTGTCTGACTCAAATGACTTCTTTAGAGAGTGATAATCTCAGAGGGGGTCTCCACTAAAGGTGGGGCTGATGTGGCTGATTTATCATGGCCATTTAGACAAAAAAACATGAGTCATTTCAAATGGCAGAATAGGCGGAGACGAGTTCTAGGGCTGAAAGTTTGGTAGTGGCAGGAGTTCTCTCAGAGATAGCGAAAGAGTTAGATGAATTAGGAAGGCTTGGATTTGGAGCACAACTGTTGGCTATCTGAAATGTCACTGTGTGTGTGTGTTTGTGGTAGTCTAGCAGCTTTATCTGGCTGGCATTTCCTGCTTTCAGAACTGACTACAACACTAGGCACCATCTGATGACCCTCCAAAAGGCTCAGCGCTGCAAAGAATATTGAGGGGGACACATGTAACCTTAACAGGAATTAGAAAAGCTTGCATTTGGAGGATGACATACAGGGGTTTGTCACCTTTACTTACACCAGCAGTTATTTTGTGGGTGTTATCTTAATAGTGTCGTGGGGGTTCAGATTTGATTCCTCCATGCTGGCTTTTCTGTGAGCCACTGTGCGCAGGTAATGAACTGATCTCAAATCAGAGTACTGGCTGATTAATACAGATGATATGACACATTTGCAGTTGTCTGGCATCAGCTTGTGGCTGCAACTTTGCAGTCTTTTCCACTTCTTCAATACTGTGAGGATAGAGGTTGGCATTTAGGTGCCAGCAGCCAAACAGAGACGTACGACTGCAGGCACTCAACGCCCACCGCTATCTCAACAAGGGTTCTTCAGGGAGTGAATATTGAAAATGTCACCTGAAAATTATATGTAAATATTGAAACTGTTTTATCTGTTTTTGCATTTTTAATGTCATATATCTCATAAAAAGAAAGTAACATACAGCTATAGTGTGATAAAATATATAGTTGTCATTGAAACCACATTAACATACAAATGGGATATACTTACACTTTTTAATTCTGCATAATTGGCTAACAATGTGAGAAAATACTGTGAGCAACAAGTATAGGCTCGTGATCATTCAGACAAGTTTTGCTAAAGTTTCCTTTTTTTTCAGTCGTACTCTTAATGCCTCATCTGGCCAGCAATATTTTTCTCTACTTAGTATTACTGGCATTTCCCTTTTTTATTATCAAGGCTCTGGTTTGACACTTTTCAGAGTGAGACGGCTCATTTTCAGCCCTCACTGTATAATGTATGTGCTCTTTAATGTATAGATAACAATGCATAAAAGGTGAGGAGATCACTTTTGCTTTTAAAAGACGATCCATTTTTTATGAATTTAATGGAGAGCATTTAAAATTCTCCCTGAATATAAATGAATGTGTGCGTGCATGTGTGTGTACGTGTGTGTAAATGTGGTAATTGGGAGGCAGAGTGACGTTGGGGCACACAAAGGAGTAACCCTTGTCATACCAAGAGCAACCGATGGATAGAACTGAACTTATTAGCACAGCTACCTTTCCTCTCCCTTCCTTTCACTGAAAAGAGCAACAGCAAAGCAATAAGAGTGCACCATGTGCACCTGTCTCCAAATGTTCTCAACGGTCTGTGAGACTCGGCCTGGGTTTCCATACCGTCTAAGTGAATTTATGTGCATTCTGTATCTGTAGTGAGTGAGAAAAACCCTCTGATAAAAGGTCTCAAATTATGTGATAAATAATGACAGATGCATTCACTCATTAAATTAAATATAAAATACCTGTGGTTGTATAACCATTAGGTAGTGAATCAGCAAAACACAGCAAGAGAGAATAACATCTTGCCTTGTATTTATTTCTGTTTCTGAAAGTTTCTGAAGACTTTTTACACCTTTTGTTGTTGTGTACTTTGAGTCTACATTCAGGAAGCCAATTTATTCACCTCAGTAGAGCTGATGGAAAAACATCTAATTGCATTTTGCAGCATTTTCAAACATCAGTTTAGAATTTGTCTTTCAGAATTTGACTCTTGAGTTCTAGCATGTCTGATGTTTTTTTACTTCTAAAAGCAAACCACGTTCTTATTAGAAGCGTTTTCAGGATCTGACCCCCCAATCGGCAGGACAACATCATTTTTCTGTGCCTCCCTCAACCGTTACAAATCCCTGTCATACATCTGTTTTCATGATGTGACAACGCTATGGTTGATTTGGTTATCTTTAGGCACAAAAATGTCTTTGTTAGGTTTCAGGAAAGATCATGGTTTGGGTTCAAATTTCTTAGGTTGGGGGGAACTTTGTCGTCATGGTTAAAAGAAACTAACCTTGACTGTCCATCCATCCACTCTGACCTCCTTCCTACGCGGCATTATTGCTCTATAATAACGTCACTTTCACCTTTGCTCCAATGGTCAACAGTCAGAATTCCTACGGCTGCTTAGAGGGCTTTGTCACTTGGACGTTAACATAATGTTTGGGTGCACTTGCTCAAACGATTGATTATTTCTTTTTCCTTGGGAGGACGGGTCTCAGCAAAGGATGAGAGAGGACCACCGCTTACGATGACCCTGTGCAGTGGCTCCCTGCCTCAGCGGTTACTGCTGAATGGTCTCAAATGTAAGCTTCTCCAGCGAGAGAGAGATTAGATGCGACACATGGTAAGAGGCAGGAATATTGTCCCCTGAGGTGAAGCTGGGGCCCGCCTCTACCCCCCATGGCATATGATCCCCATATTTCAGCACAGTGATATGACAGTATGACAAGTTAAGTGAACAGTTGATCTTAATTGGCTCCTCTTGAGCCTGTGTGTGGATCTAAGTACCTTACGCTAATGGAAAGACCAACAGTAGGGACACATCAACTTAGCAAAAAGATGATTAGTTTTCACTGATATTCGGTTCATTGATGGTCTCTTGAAACAGGATACTAAACAGCTTATTAGGTTGTCTGGTACACCTTGCTGTCAATCATGCCTTCCATATTTGAGGATACATTTAGGAAATCATTTTTTGTCTCTTTCTTTGCTCTTGGAGATATACACCAAGTTTGCCCACACCACTTCTAGCCCCCCCCGCCCACATGACTCACTCTACCTCTGTTTAAGATGACATCTCACAAATTCAGCAACTTGTACTGCTGCTGGCACAGTTCATCATTATAATTGTTGGAAAGAAGAAGGGAGGGAATGGTGAGGACACCATGGAGGAAAAAAAGGGGAGTTGAACCTCACTCTCTGAAACCGCTCCCTTATTTACTCAGCCACTATTCTCTACATATTAAATGTATTAAACACTCAATAGTTTACTCTATTTTGAGATTTCAGACACTAATGATGCATGATTATTTTGTGTCACAATTGT
The DNA here is from genome assembly GCA_002120245.1 of Maccullochella peelii. Classification (NCBI taxonomy): domain Eukaryota; kingdom Metazoa; phylum Chordata; class Actinopteri; order Centrarchiformes; family Percichthyidae; genus Maccullochella; species Maccullochella peelii. Next base: position 44,107 of record LKNJ01002091.1, on the reverse strand, counting down.
CTTAGGAGCAACAGTGAACCATTGAATTCTACACTTTCCACCGAGGAATTTTTGTATGGCTTTATAGTACATAAATGTTAGACATAAAATTTTCAAATAAAATGGCTGACTGTAGTTATACTACACTTGGTAGCAAATAGGGAGTGATTCTGGACAAAGCACCGTAGTGAAGGGGGGGAGGGTGAAGGGAAGATGAAATTGTCCCTTGCTGAAATGAGCCTTTATAGGTATCTGGGGATAGACCGAAAGCAATTTTACCTAAGGCAATATTCCTGTGCCAAAGCAAGCTGACATGATTTCAAACCATAATTAAAATGGAAAACAGCATGAGGAGGAGGTTGGTGACCAAAGTCTGACATGGTCTTAACCTTTCTATTTGGAATTCTAATCATGTCACAGCATACTTTGAACATTGAATTGATTTTTTTGCACAATGCTGTATTTCTGTGTGAAATGTCACCACAACTACAAGTTCTGGTTTCTTAAATCATCAGAGATGCTTTAGGTTTTACACAATACAGCATTAGGGTGTTGGTGAAGTTTGGCTTCCCTTTCTGTGTCTTGTCCCCAAGCATCACCAGTAAACTTTTGGGATTTAAGAAACAACTAAATTTTTTTATCTTTTGCTCAGTATTTCAGAAATAACTGATATCTATGTAAATGTGCCTATTCCTAGCCTATTCTTCCGGATCTAGTATCTCGTTTTGCATCACGCGTTGGTCTATAAAAGCCGAAACCTGTTGGCACATAAAGGTATTGACTGAGTGCATACATGATGTCCAACACCCTCTGTGTGTGAAAAGAGAAGGATCAGAAGAGATTAGACAAGCGGAGGGGATAAAGATAGAGCTAAAGACAGGCTTTGTTTTTGGCCCCCTTATGAGCCAGGGCTCCTACTAATTACCAAACTCTCTGGTCCTTGCTAAATGTGTTTGAAATCCACTGGATGCAGATAATTGAGCTGGAAATGTGTTACATGACAAAGTCACACTGAAGGACAACCACTAAAAAAGGCCTCGTCTCTACCCCCCGTTTTCTCTGACAGGCACACTTTTGAAATAAAACTCCCCCAAATGATTCATTCCACAGCGTTTGTCTTTGTTGTTTGTTGAGATTGAAGCTTAGGGGATGTTTGAGCCACCTATTGTGATAAGCTATAGTCAAAACAGAGACAGGCCAGTGGCGGATGTGTCAGACAGGCCTGTGTTTTCCTGTTGCTGAAATAATTGCTTTTAGCCTTCAGTTTAGGGATGTTAGCTTTTAAAGATCCTTCACACATCATCATAGCAAAGTAGAAAAATGTTTTATAGCCACGGGCTGGATGTGTCTGTCCATGCATCTCAAGTTTTCTTTCAGCTAAGCAGTCGCTTGTACTCGCACAGATTTTGCTATAGCCTAAATCTCAAATTGATTTCAGTGCTTTTCATATGAAAATTGATTTACTGGCTTGGAAACATTGATCCCGGGCAGAGATGGGCCTCCCATGAGAATGTTGGAGTAAAGTGAAAACAAGGTGAAGAGAGACTCCCCGTCGTTCTATTTGCATTTTAATTATAAATTGCATCATTGCACTGAGTGCGGTAACAAAACAACTCCCTCCATTCTCTCCTCCCTTTTGCTTCAAGCTCAGCTCACTTCATGAGAATGAAACTTCATGCGGAGAGCCTCTGCAGGGCAAAAAATAAACAGGCAGTGTAATACGTAAGAGCACATTCAGTAGTCGTGTGGATGAAGGTGAAAGGAGCTTTACCTCATGCGTGCAAACGTTCTTGCACAAATATTGTTCTCTATCTGCTCGGCTCCGAGAAGGGTAGAAATATATTGTCAAAAAAGATATTTGTTTTGATGGTTAGACAGACTTTGCTGTGTTTCAGCGGGTGTCTGTGTTGGAGAAGACGACGCAGAGTGAGAGAGAGCTGTGGACTGCAGCCAGTATCATTTTGTCATTTAGAAAGCACTTTTCTGTTGTTATCTTGGCTACATAGGCCCACTGTGGTTTGATGTCCGCCACAGAGTATATAATTTTAATTTTTTCAAGTCTCAAATGTTCACAGTGGATTTGGCTCTCTTTGCTGTGCTTGTGTCTGTGCTTGTGTAGAATCGCTGCTATGTTTTGTCACAGAAGCGTTGTGCTGTGAGTATAGAGGGCTAATTGATCACATTGGAGTGGTGTGTGAGGACAAATTGTAAGAGCGCAGACTGAAAGGCTTTAGATGTGGAGCTTAAAGCTTCAGTCTGGATTTTTCACAGCATAGCATTATGTTTACGTACACATACGCTACACATATGGCTTTATCTAAGGGCCGTGTGTGTGTGTGTAAACCATATGCAAAACTGTTACCACTGCCAAGTAAGTACAGCGGCAGTGCTTTTAGCGGATTGTGTCCGTTAAATGAGCCCTTTATCTTGTTACCTTATTGAATATGTAATATCGGATGTTTCTAGCTGAGTGTGCAAAATATTGGGATGTGAGTATGCAGATAGATTGATTTGCATGTGTAATGTGATTTACCAAGACTGAAAGTCATTGCGGTAAAGGTAGTTGTGCGTGTAATGAAGTACACTAGACCATGTACCCTCTTATCAGACATTCATTCACACTTTGCAGCTTTGTGGCAAAATATGGGAACTCCACAGAAACCATTTTGACTGTAGTTAAAGTAAATGACTTGTAAAGATGGTTTAAATGTGCAGGTGAATGTTGTGTAGGAGCTGCTCTTTTGTGTGTGTTTGGATTTAGGATCAGACCTTTTCTACTGAGAACACTGAGTCATACAGCAGCTGGTCAGCTCTGTGTCACCAGAGCAAAGCTTGAGATTTGGGGAAGATCAGAAAGGATGAAGAGATGGGGGGAGAGAGGAAAGGATGATGGCTATCTTTGTCTTTTTCAGCCTTGGCATTACAAGGCTACGACATCATTTAGCATCTGTGGGCCATTGATTTATTAAATGATGAATGATGATGTAGCGATGAGAGATGTTTTTTCTCATGTCACCAAGGTTTGACCATTGCACTGTCCCCCTATGTGGCATGCATGTTTGAATAATTTAAAAGGTATAGAGTAATCAAATTGTTATTATTTAACAGTTTGCCTCTGTGTATTAAAGACATGATTGTTTTTTGGCATGACTATACTCATAGTTTCTTCAGTAGTCACTTCAATAGTCTAATATATGTATATTGGGTTTTGGGAACTGCTGTCAGTCAAAGTAGTAGCAGCACTGTGAAGTGATCTCTTAGAAATGTACTCCAAAACATCAATGCAATGACTGCTTATCTCTTAATGTGACACCAAAATTAAGTTAATTAATATTACCACACTTAGTAGTGATGGTTAATGCTGTGAGGTGCAGTTAGGATATTAACATTATTAATTTGGGCTAAGCTACCTCACTTTCTTGATGTGAGATAGCTTATGGTACTTTTGTTATCTTAGCTGCACAAATTAGTACTTCTCTCAATTTTACGTCTTCTAAAGTAGGAAATTTGATCAAAACGAGGGACTAAAGCAATAAGGAAGAACTGTGGCGCTGGCATGGTTGCCTGGTTTTATAGCAATCTTGAATGGGTTTAAGAGAGGCAGAGAAAATGGGGTGTTAAGGTGATGGTTTAGGAGGCAGAGAAAGAGAGAGAGGAGGCCATCAGTGATATGGAGAGGGATGGTGATGTTGTTTCCCTGAGGTTTGCTCCCCAGTTCAGGGAGGGCCTTTGTCTCTGTCTCCGCCTCTTAATCCATCACACCTCCTGTGGCCCTTGATCCGATATACTCCAGTGTCTCCCCAACCCACCGCCGAGTTGGCGCTCAGCCCTGTCATGCATGCCTGCCCACTGTTCCCGGCATTCTCTTATCCCTGTTTTCACCCTTTTTTTTTTTCCTCTGAGTGAGTGTCAGCAGTGCCTCGGGCAAGATGGACAGACACAGTTTTACAGCAGACACGTTTTCATACATGCTCCACATCCAGCCTTGTTCACACGTGTCTTTCACTCACACCTGAGTAAGTTCTCCTTCCTCTGCCTATTTGCCTGCCAGTCTCACCTGCGGCAGCTTTTCGTACAGTTTAGATTTTCCTGCCATTAATGTCAGAGACACCTCGGCTCTACTTTCCTCTCTCGTGTATGATTTTTTTATTTTTAGAAATGGGAGTCAGCTACTTCACTTGATCAATCTTGCTGATCCCCCGGATGCATCTTCACATGCTCCCTGTAAGCTTTCATTGGAGCTTCTGTCCACTTTTAATGGAATCTGACCTTATAATGAACAGGCTTCATTAACCCTCTGTCAGATTTCTCACCAGAGCTGGAGGGAAGAGGGAGGTGGTGGTGGTGGGGGGAGTTGTTAAAAAAAGCACTTGACTCTAAGCCGTGGAAGGGTGAACTAGCATGTGGGCATTTGATTTACGTTCAGAAGTGCGTCACGCATACGCTCAAAGCTGCCACACTCTGTCACTTAGCCTCAGCTTTTTGGCATGTTTTCAGTCCTTGTAGTTTGTGCCTTTTAACTCTGCAGCCCTTCTCTGTATCTCACTGTTTCACTCGCTGCCTATTGTCGCACAAGGTGACCCTCTAAACACCCCAGGATCCCCTTTTCTGCAGCAACCAAATCACACAGCTCCACCCCCTGTCCACCTGGTGGTGGTGTCTCAGCCCCGTGCCACCCGTTTTCTTCTCCTCCCAGCAGGAAGCGGGGCCTGAAGGGAGAGAGGGTAGTGGGTGGTTTTGTGTATTTGATGTTTCTCTTTCATTGTGTAAGTTAAAGGGAATTCAGCTGGAGACAGGTTGTGTGTGTATGTGTGTTTGTAACTGCTTGTGTGTTTTTACTTTTTTACAGTGAATGTATTTTCTCTTTTTGAGAGTCTCAGCAATAGCTGTAATGAATTCCAGAAGGCTTTCCATCTCTCTATTCTGTCACTCTTAACCTCCCATTTCACAGCAGGCCTGGTCGCCTGAAGTCCCTGCCATATGGCCATACTGAAGGATTTTTGGGATAAACATAACTATTTTATACAATTCTATTGGTATAACTGCATATGCATGGCTTATCATCATCACCACCAGTAAGGTATCAAGTGTGTGTGTGTGTGTGTGTGTGTGTGTGTGTGTGTGCATCTTTACAGTGAAAAGGTACTATAAAGTTATCTTATGTGCCTTTTGAATTGATAATTGTATAAACAAAATCTAATTTAATATAACTTTTCAGGGAAAAACAGCGCTTGCATTTGCTTAGGATGTACTTACAGTGACTTTTTCTTTTCAGGGATGGTAAAGATACAGAAGTTGTGTTTTTGGATAGTGCCATTATGTGATAGTGACAAGGGAGATCAGACAGGAAACAGTGGAACTGAACTGGGGACATTGCGGCAAGTTAGTATTGGTAATATTGTAGCTTCCGGACGCCAAAGAACTTATGTTATATTACAATAAACTGGCTCTGTGTAGCCACACTCACCAGTGTAGTTCAGAAATAATGACCTGTAAAAATATTATATAGAGATATATAGAGAGATATATAGATATATATGTGTGATGAAACAATATACAAATTTCACAAATTAGTTTTATGCCAAAGTGATAAAGATAAAGAATTGCCCTCCTTATTCATTATATTACTCATATTATGGAAGAATTTTCCAGCAATTTTGAGTGAAATTTTACATGGGTAGGCCTTTTTCACAGCAGACATTTTAACTTGTAACATGACTAACAACATTAATGATAACTTTGTTCTATTCAAGTGTCCCAGTAAGCCATGACAGTGTGACAGCGAGCCAGCATGCACAATAACCAGGACCCCGAAACCAAAGCACCTAAACGGAATTCAGCCATAATTTATCTTGTTATTTACACCTGTGTTTCTTCTGCTTTGACGTGTCAAAATGTCTACGGAGAAAATTTAACCAATCATTACAGATGCCTACTGAACATAATACGTGCTAACATGCTAAATGTCAAATGCTAAACGTCAGCTTATTAACGTCCAATAGTTAACGTGCGTGGTAATATGCTGACGTTTACCATGTGACTTTCAGCTTACACTGAAATGACAGTATAGTGCGGAGCCTGACAAGATAAGCCTGAATATCCCAAATTGGTCTCTGTGCAGAAGTTAAACCCCTATGATTTAGGCGACAAGTCAAATCAGTTTTATTTAGCCTAAAAGCCTAAAATTACGAAAGGCTCTATCGTCTTTACAACATCAAACAGACTCTATCATAAACCTTTGATTCTGATGGTGTAACCTGGGCTTTATTTTGGCACCATGGCTCAGACCAAACATTTTTTGTCTCACTAGTGGTAAAGATCTAAGAATGGTAAATGGACTTCACTTATATAGTGCTTTAACGGTTCCCCGATGGCGACGCAGCTGCAACTTTTTTGGTTCACGGTCTTGCCCAAGGACCCTTCAACATGTGGACAGGATCGAACCGCCAGCCCTGGGATTAATGGACGACCAGCTCTACCACCTGAGCCACAGCCACCCTGAGAATAGCCAACCTGTCTCTTTATTTTTAATTCAGCTTCAAGATTTTAGTTTTCTGGTGCATGAGCATTACAGCCTCACATTTAGTCCTTTAAGATTCAACTTCACTTGTTACACTAAAACCTAAACTAAACTAACTAAAACTTAAATATAAACATTAAGATAAGTGCCGGTAAGTGTTTTTGCTTTTGCATAAGGGAAGTACTAAAAATAAAAATAAAAATAATCACAGTTCAACTACTGAACGTGTTAAAAATATAACCAGCTAAATATGCATTGTCTTCACAGACAGATTTGCAGGTGACGTGCCAGCTATTCAGATTGCACAGACGGAAAAGCAAATGAAAAGAAATGTCCTCGAGTGTAAATATGCATTGTAAGCTGTTCGCATTATCAGATTTACAGATGGAGGCAACATATGCGCAGAAATATATGCTATCACCATGTAAAATTTACAGATGGAGTTAATATCACAGCACAAGCTATTACAAGTTATTATTTATGAGCTGAGTATTGTGTACTGACTCGGCATGTAACATGAGCTTGTGATGTGGTTACTGTATGTAGTGTGGCTGGTCAGTATCTGGGCAGCTGGCAGCCTGCAGCTCTCATGCCGAAGGGGGAGGCAGATGTGGCATCACCTCGCTTAGCTCTTGTTTATACAGAGGAAGTTGAATCTATCTGTTGGTTTGTCAGGCTTGCCTCCCTGGCGTGTTGAGGTGTGTGACAGAGAGATGGAGCGAGATGGAGGCTGGACTGGCAGAGTGAGAGCAGACTGTCTCTCTGTAATGAATATAAATGGGCTCCAGGTCTCACTCTCCTCATCTGGCTCCCCTCTCTGAAAACAGGCATGGTGCGAGGATGTGGGATGGGGGTGGCCCATCCTCCTTCCCCTCCCTCTCTATTTACTCACACACTTGCTGCATTGTACACACACACACACTCACACTCACACTCAATCATACAAATTTGTTTCTTTCTTGATTTTATGGTATTCATCCAAAACAGCTAGTGAGACTCTCAGCACTAGGAAACTTAATCATAGTGTTGTCAAAGCTATGTGTTTAAATGAAGTGTTTTATATTTTTTATGAAATATAATGGGTGTTACCATAAAAAAAAAAAAAAATTCACATAAAAACTAATCTTTCTATTTTACTTGCAATTTTGCTGTTCTTTGGTGTAGGCAGATTGCATTTGATGAAGTCAAATGACGGGAGATTGGTTGTTGGGATAAAGTGAAAAAATCTTTTGATAATTTTAGATACATATGTCATATTAGTGCTGAAAGGAATAATCGATTAGTCAATCACCTGGAAATTCATCGCTAAACAATTTTGATAATTGTTTAAGTAATTTATTAAGCTAAACGCCAAAAATTCTCTGCTTCCCAAGTGTGAAGATTTGCTACTTTTCTCTTTCACATCATTGTAAAATCAGTATATTTGTGTTTTTGACTGTGTAGACTGCTTTTTAGAATTTGCTGACATTTTATAGACTAAGCATTTAAACAACGAATCCGAAAAATAAACCACAGATAAATAGTAACCAAAAAAAAAATCATTAGTTGCTGCCGACGTCATATACTAAATCACAATGTTGTATGCTGTAAGTTGTTCTTCTCTGTACAAAGGTAAACGCAGTCATGAACACTTATACAATCTAGTGCAATTGAAAGAAAAACCCATGCAATAAATACTGTCTTTGTGAAGCCCATAATGCACAATTGTTGTTTAGACTTCACCCTCTACTATAGTGCAACATCAACCCTCATAAATTGTAAAGTTGAAGAAGTACATTTTACCCTAAACAATGTATTGTAGCGGCTATTGTCTGTTTCTTTAGTTTGCTGTATTTGCCAGAGAAGAGATTAAGACGTATACTGTGCAGAATCTGAAGTAGTTTTCTCTCTAAGCACCCTTACCCTCATCCTTATTTCCTCTGCTTTTTATCCAACCTGCGAGGTGCTGATGGAGCCCAAGTAGCAGCAACAAACACTACCTTATCTGAAGCACAGCACCTCCATTACCTCCTTACTTTGTCTTTTAATTGCCTTTGGGGGAACACAGTCTTTGTAAATCTCTGCCCAGCATACACTGTAATGACAGTATTTATTCTCTCTATGCCATGTGCATTATCACCTGTTAGTCATTCTTCCTATTGACGCTGTCATCGTCTGATTCCCATGACAAATGAACTGTCTGCAGACATTTCTGTCAGACATTAGCACACATCTCCTCCATCTCTCCGAGTTGTTATTTCTGCTTTTCTCTTGTCGCTCTACTCTTGATGTTTCTCATGAAAAAGATGAAAAAAACATCCTCAGCTTTATTCTGGTTAAGTGTCATCTGGGTCTATTTAGAAAGTGGTGAGGCTGTTAGCAGTGCTGCCAGTTTTGTCATGTTTTCTTAAATTGATTCCCTGTGATTACTTGGCATTCATTGTGCTCTTTAAGGGACAGGGTACAAGAAAAGCACTTGGTAAAATGTGCTTTAGATATGCTGTGAAACAAAGCCCGAGTGATGACACACACAGAGAAACACACATGCGTGTGAAAATCTGCGTATACGCCCTCACTCACTCATATAGACTATAATTAATTGCCAGGAAGTCTCAGGTAATTTAAATTGCAAATCAGTGCAGCCTTGTTCTCCCAACTTTTGTGATTAATATTTTATTGTTTTACTGAGCGAAAATGCCACCAGTGTTTTTCATCAGATACAAATAGCACAAAAGAAGAAAAGGGGGGAACTGGATTGAGCAAGATCAGATGCAGGCATTATCTCTAAACATTAATTAAGTCGTGTCTGGGTCTGGAGCTGTCGAGGTCGCCTCTCCTGTCTCCAATCCACTCGAGAAGAGAGAGGTCGCTCTCCCTTTTCACCCATTCTCTCATTTCTTGCTTTGTCTCTCTGCGCTCTCTGCCTGATACTGAGTTTCTGCCAAGTTTTCCTCAGGTCCTGAATTTCTCTTTCAATCAGCCACTAATTAAGCAGCGGAGTGGAAGGATTTCTTTGGCAGGAGATCGGGGGGGACGTGCAGGTCGAATGGAGAGAAAAAAAACCATATCCTGAGACCGTGAGGTGACTTAGGTATGAGATGTGTGGAGAGGAACTTGAGAGGAGCTGAGGATGAAGCCAGCGGAAATGAGAGATTTAGGCAGCAGAGAAATGAAGCTTTGCATCTTCCTTTGTATTTTCTTTTCAACAAGATCCTTCAGTCCCATGAGACTGCAAGTGTAGCAAAGGACCAAAAATTAGACAAAAATAATGAGGAAGTTTTCTTTTGAGAGGTGTTGAGGCCATTGCAGTGTAAATCTCAATCGCAGCATTTCAGAATTAAAAAAAATCCTGGATGCAGGTTCTTTATAAAAAACAACTTTGACCTTTCTTAGCAAGCACTGGCTTTTGCAAGTACTGTGACCTTGTGTTTGTGTGAGTACAGACTGGCAGCTTGAGATGAAAGTCCTAAGTCTGCCACTTCACTTAGATCCACGGCGGACGGGTGCAGCCTGGCTGGAATCAGATGGTTGGCACAGCACTCTGCTCCTCTTTAAGCAAAACAAAGACGAAACCACGCGCAGACAAAGGAAGGCTTCCCCCAGTGAAGCAGAGCGCGCGCCGCTGCTGTGCTTTGAATGCTGAAGCGTCCTTTAAAAACAAATTCAGAGCCCTTACGTCCTACTTACTAGGAAATACCGCTCAATTAGACTAAGCATTCAATTAGGAATTGCAGTGACATGCACAAACACAGACACATACACACTAGAACTCACATAAGGCCACAGCTTTTCATAGTAATGTGCTTTACTAGTTTAAAGTCTGAGTTATTTTGACTGTGTTTCTGTGTCCCTATAGGGTGCCCGTAGCTATTTTGGAGACGGGACGTCCTGTTGTACTGGATTCATTGCTCTGCAGCACTCCGTACGGCAGGTGTTGTTTAACGCGGCCAGCTTGACTGATTATTGGCCCCTCCCTCCCCTGCAAGCCCCCATACCACCTCACCCCACACCTGGCTGGTGCTCCGGCCCCATTCAGGTCATCTTGGCATCAAGGCTGGCAATGTCCAGAGCCCCAAGCCCCCCTCTCTTGGTGGAAATGTCCAGCGGTCCTGTGGCTGAGAGCTGGTGTTATACTCAGGTGAGGAGGGATGCATGTCTCCATTGTGTGTGTGTGTGTGTGTGTGTGTGTGTGTGTGTGTGTGTGTGTGTGTGGGAGTGCATGTGACTGGCTGCATAACCTAACTTATCCCCTTTGGTAGTTGCTTTAATTCCAAGACTCCATGTGATTTCAATTTCATGTCAACACATAGTTTATTTTACTCAATACAAGATGAGATACTGTTAGGAATTGTCTTGCGGAGTATTACTGCATATGTGAAAAACGTAGCTGTGTGAAATCTGATAAATTGCCTCAAGTGATGTCACTTGTGGGTCTGAAGACTACAAGTTTCAAATTGTAAACAATCTGGGGGTGTGGAGTTAGAAAATGGTGAGCTTACCAGACCTCTGTAGCCAGCCCCTCATCGCTGTGTGAGGCTAGCTGCTACTAGCATAGCACACCCAAATCTCCAACTGGCCGGCGAGTTGAATTGTGGGTAACGAAGGCACCAGGTTTTGTCAAGGAAGGTGAATGTGTGGAATAAAAAAGACCTCTAGTTCTCCTGCATCGATTTTAAAAAAACAAAACAAAACAAAAACTGTCCATTGTGAGTCCGACAATATTTTAGAGGTGCAATGCTAAATCAGTGGAGTTCTCTTTGAAGGGTGTGATCACTGACTGACTGATGTGTTATCTACCTCATACAGTATCTGAAAGCAACTGTTTTTTGTTTTTCTCAGCATGAGACAGGAGCATGTTGCTGCATGGGGAGCATAACTAACACTGATAGTCCATTTTTCTGTGTTCTGTCAGGGTTTTTGCATAATGTTAACAGGAGCCAACTGTGAGTAAGACAGCTGTTGAATAGAGTTTGAATTTGTTTCAGTAAAATTAAGCTTTTTGGTGCCCACTTTTCCTCTGTGGACGTGGGTGTTGCATCTGAAAGTAAGCCTGTTTATCAAGACAGAAGAAGTTCACTTTTAATGAACGTCATATTTTATGTGACTGGTCAATGAGCAGAGGAATGGAATGAATCACGTCTGGATTGTTCTAGTATTCAATATTACAAGCCTAATTTGTTTCCCACAAAAGATTGTCATTTTAGTTGTTTTCTTTGTTTGAAGGTTACCTCATTGTGTTTGTTTCACTTATTGCAGTACAGGATTTGCTAGTTCAGGCATCACTTTCCTGTTAAAAGCTAAGCTAGATAAAGTATGTCATTGATGTCTATTTTTTCATCTCCTCTATGTCCTTGCAAAATTGTTGCGTTTTTTTCTTGTGCCGCTTTTACAATATCCTTTCTTCTTTCCCTTCGTTTGTTGTCGGTGTTTATTATGATGAAAGGCAGTTTTGATGTGCGGTTTTGAAGTCCAGGCTGACCAAACACCACTTACCCATATAGAATAGATAGATATATAAATAAAGAGATCTGGTTTCAGCCCTTCCTGTGTCTTTTCTGCGCAGATCAAAGTGGTGAAGTTCTCCTACATGTGGACCATCAACAACTTCAGCTTCTGTCGCGAGGAGATGGGCGAGGTCATCAAAAGCTCCACTTTCTCCTCAGGAGCCAACGACAAACTCAAATGGTTGGTGAAGGCTGGTCGTTGTAGCCATTAGATATTGATAATGCAACATTCATGCTCATTCATGCTTGTTGGAGAACATTTTCTCCAACAACTCTCTCAAGGATTATCTACTTGATGCATCTGTAGAACATTGTTTTCAAGAGATTAAACCCATCAGCATCAAGTTGCCTGCTTCAGTGGTATCTCATGTGACTTCATCTAGTCTGCATTATCACTTATGTTTACTGTCACATAATATTTGTTGCACTTGCTTGAATTTAGTTAAATCTGGCTGTATCTTTGCTTTCTCACTTTGCAATAGGCTCAGAGTGAAAGATAGAACCATGATCAATGCCAGGATAAATGTACATGTGTTAAACATAAATTTAAGCATACTAATACTGGGGGAAATTTGAAAATGTCAAGCTAGTTAACTATTCAGACTGACTGTATGTTTGACATATTCTTCATGAAAAACAAAGGATTTGCTGTCAACACACCCTCTGTTGAGGAGGCAGAGTAAGAACATTTTGGGGAAGCCTTGCTCATCTCTTGAGCACAGAGAGGTAGTCGAGATGTGCAGTGGCAAGGCGGTATGGGGGTGGTCCCCATTTAAGAAAGAAAGCGTACCTGAGGGTCTGCTCCAAATATCGGGGTGTCACACTGCTCCACTTCCCAAAAAAATTTATTCCAGTGCACTAGAAAGGAGACTTTGTTCATTTGTTAAAACACAGATTTAGTGGGAGAAATCTGACTTCAGTCTCTGCTGGTTTGCTCAGGAAGGAGTTGGTGGACCCTGAAGGAGACCTAGAACATGCCGGAGGGATTAATTATCCCACCTGGTCTGGGAAAGCCCCAGGATCCCCTTGGAGGAGCTGGACAAAGTGGCTGGGGTGAAGAACTTCTGGGCTACCTTTTTGTAGGCTGAATTCACACCAAATGAGGCGTTGCGGCGATTAGCGCAGGATTGTGTGGGCGTGTCACTACATGGCCATGCTGATTGTAGCACAAGTAGAAATACTAACCAAAAATCTGAACTTGAAGAGCGACACAACGCCAAGTGACTGCATGGTGATTAACAGCTTTGTACGCCCTCATGGCGGGGTTGTACAGCTCTGGAAAGGTCACCGTGACGATCATCAGTCTCTCTTCCATCACATCACAGTTGCTCGGTAAACAGTGAAATGCTGCATCGTACATGCTAAACAAGGTTCTTCTTTACTTGGGTGTCTTCCGGTCTGATCGCCGGCTTATGTGATTGGCCACCGTAGCGTGACGACGGTTGCATTTCTCCAAAAGTTGGTTCTGATTCTTTTTTTTTGGCATCCCCTGCGGTCCCCAGCGCCACATCCTAAACACACTACCCACATTCAAATAAAAGGGAGGACTGGTGTTTTTGATTTGTTTTGATTTGGTGTGAATTCAGCCTTAGTCTAATTGCGACCTAGACACCCCATGGACTGATGAACTTCTGCTTATGACAACAAAATAGATCCCCATAAACAGATCTCTTGTGTTTTATTAGCTATACAGTGGGCTAGACTCAAGATACACTTGCAAGAACAGGGAAACAGATTCTGTATTTCACACAAAAACATGGCCAGACATTTTATAGACATAAGCCTTCGGTAAAATAACACTCAACAGTGGGTCTGGGATTGGTAGGTTACCTGCTTAAAATAGAAACAAATGCGCAATTTCAGAGAAAAACATGGGCTTTTCTTCAAACGTCTTCAATGGAAGTTGTTTTGGGACATAATGCCATCAGTCCACTTCCTCCTGTAAGTGCCTAACCAAGACTGTCCACCAGCTTTATTGTCTTATCTGAGTGACTGTTCTTTTCTAGGCCTCTGTATCATACCTCACTGCCGGTAGCATTAATCCTTGTTTCTCCACTGCTCTCATAGAAGCTTGTTAGAGTGCACTGCAGGTCAGCACCACACCATTAGGCATTACAGCAAGAGGGAACAAGTTGTAATAATAACAAAGACTTATGCTGATGAATTAATAAGAACCTGTCAAGAATGTATGGGAGGTTATTGACAATACGGAAAAAAACAAAACATGAATTGCAGATGAGTACATTTTTCTTAATAGGGGTCATTTGATTAAGAGATTTTTGGCAATGGCCTACCAAGTGAATTATACATTATGGAATATATGTATAGATATTGATTTTTATCGTCAGCGTTGACGCTAGAGAGCTCCAGCACAGACAGATTGTTACTGTGTTTCATAAAGTGTTTGTAAGATGTATTTGTCTTAAATGGTTTAGCAGAATTACAGCTTCCAGATGCTTCATGTTTTAAGTAATAGTCCATATGGCCAGGGTAAAGGTACTGTCCTAAAACTATATATAGATTGTACAAAGCTATGATTTTTTTGTGAAATTGCTGTATGTAAACATAAAAAGACTATGACTCAGCCGTAACATTGATGTACTGAACACAGAAAATCTTTTGGATACCCTGTGTAAAATATATTGTACCTGATGTGTTGCTGTTTTGAAAGAGAGTGGATGCATTCTGCCTGGAACATTGATTTTACAGTAAATTTAGGAATCACTGCATTTATTTTAAGTTCAGGAAGGTTAGCTCAAAAGTTGCATCCCGGGTCAAAAATAGAGGTGGGTCAAATAATGTTGACAGTCTTGACTATGATACTATTGATACTTATACAGTTGCATTGTTTAGACAGAGGTGATTCCTTCCTTTCCTGTGCACGCCTGAAACTGTGAAATGTTCTGCTTTTCACAGTTAATCCTTCTGCCAGTTTGTTGCTATTTGACATTGAAATATTGGCATATGTGTATATGTTGCTGAGTTTGTGTTTAAAAGGCTCAAACTCTTTGGTCCACTGTGTTTTATCTCAGCTGTCTATAAAAATCTGTGAAACTGAAAGCTTTTCATTATGGAGTGAATAAATAGAGTATGGTTTTGATCATAGCTTTGGAAAAAAAAAAAAAACTTTGCTTAAACAGATGTCATGATATATCTTAAATGGCTTCAAGCTATATATAGTAGCTTGTGTTGCAGAATCACCTATGCTGAGATATTATGGTTATCATTATAAATTTCATGATGTTGTTATATCATGAACTATACTTTGGCTTCGAGGCCAGAAACCATCACTTTGGCACAAGTGAAGGGTTGTGGATGAAATCAATAGATCTGACTGTAAAGCCAAGGAAGAACATTTGTAACAGTCTTTACAGAATAAGTCTGGCTATTAGTGAGTACCAATGTATTTCAGAGTGTCATTACTAATAGAATGTTATTACTGCATTCGAATGTTAAGAAAAAAGCTTCCACGAATTGAAGCATCACACTACTCTTTAGTCCATCTGTCTGATCAGTATGTTTCTCTCTTCTCCTACCTCCAGGTGTTTGCGTGTGAACCCTAAAGGTCTGGATGAGGAGAGTAAAGACTATCTGTCACTTTACTTGCTGTTAGTCAGCTGCCCAAAAAGTGAGGTGCGCGCCAAGTTTAAGTTTTCTATCCTCAATGCCAAGGGAGAAGAGACCAAAGCCATGGGTAAGTCTGACCCTAACCAAAGACAACTGATACTGGCCTGCACTCTGAAACACATACACGAGTCCTCATTTTCATTTTCTTTAACTGTCCGCCACTTCTGTGGTTTTCAGCTTGTCATTGAAAATAAGTTCGAATTAATAACTGAAAAACTATTTAGGCCCAACCTGCATAGAAGTCTCAGAAAGCCGAGGATATCTCAAAGTTTGAGAGGTTAAAAATTAAAAACTCCTGTCACACCTGTGTCTTTGGGGCACTGAAATTTGTAATGTAGGAGGTGGGGAGTGTGTCTAATACTCCAAGTGCTTCTAATAATGTGAGGTATTGATAGCCATATGGGCTTGTGTAATCACTGCCAGTTGGATTCATTTCCAGTAAATATATAATTCAAAGTAGCGTGGGGCAATTTTGATTTTAATTAAAAAAAGACCCAACCTTTTTAGAAGTCTTCGTCCGCCTCTCTCCCCGCTGATGAATTGGAAATGAATGCGCCTCCAATTCCTGCTTTTTTTTTTAATTAGGTTATGTTATGGGGAGGAAAAGCAAACTTGTGTGGAATTGAATTAGTGAGGGCCAGATGTGACCGCTTCCTAGTTATCAGGCTTTCTGGCTGCCTCCCTCTCTCCTAGTACCCTGCAGCATACTGTACAGGAAGTGTGGAGGAGGGAAGATGGGGCGGGCGGAGAGAAGAGGTGGGAGGCGGAAGTGTGTTTTGAATCGGAGGCGTATGCAGTGAAACTGTGTACAACCCCCTGCGGTGCAGGCTGTGTAGAAAGGGAAATCATTTTTCCTGCTGAGCAACATTCCCCCATGTCAACTTGACACCCCCACCCGCTCGTGTGTCCCTCATTTGCTCACCTAGACCTCTCTCTCCTCTCTTTCACATTCACTTTCTTTTTCTTTTATCCTTTTTTATCCCACTTCTGCCCTGTAATGTTGGAATACCACCTCTTAACTCTCAGCGACAGGCTCACGGAAAAAAGATTATTGTCCTTAAAGCTTTCTCTCCTGGCTATAATGCTGAGTGCTGGTGGCTATGTGGTATTGTGGTGAGGATTTGCCTGCGGTATGAGTAATAAACAGACCTTTGAGGTGTTTGACTTCACTGCTTGGCCATTTCGTGAGCACTGCTCTCTTAAATGACCCCAGAAAAGCCTGAATGTGGGGAATACCGAGTGAAGTGAAGAAGATCTCATTTTCCTCTCCTCGTCTCTTTTTGCGTCTCAAGGGGCTTTCGGCTATAAATGGTGTGCTCTATGGTGCACACCCCATCCCGTTCTTGCCATATG
This sequence comes from Maccullochella peelii, assembly GCA_002120245.1. Classification (NCBI taxonomy): domain Eukaryota; kingdom Metazoa; phylum Chordata; class Actinopteri; order Centrarchiformes; family Percichthyidae; genus Maccullochella; species Maccullochella peelii. The sequence continues at coordinate 27,145 of LKNJ01002091.1, read as the reverse complement.
CCCTCCTCCAATCTTCCCACAATCCCCCTAGGGAGACCTGGTCCCTCCACTTCGCTCGCCCTGTCACAGGAGAAAATTACCCAACTGCCAGCATATTTGTGACAGTTTAGTGAGCACTCCGTCTAAGAATATGGCAGTAAAGATTGCTCTATCGGTTCTGGATCATTTAGAATCCAATTTAATCCAGGCCTCTAGGAAAAAAGGCCAAATAAAAACAAAGTGCCTTAATTAAGAAAGCTGGGTGGCTGTGGACTGTTTATGTGGCAGGTCACTGCTCAGCCTGCTTATACACTTTGTCCCGGTGGGGACCAATTTTAATACAATGCATATTAAGCCTGAGTACTTTAAACAGGAATAGTTGGCTAGATGAATGAGTGGATAGTCGGTAAAGAAAGAAAAGTTTTGAAACTGCAGTGAGTACACTGTATTGAAACATAGCAGAGTAACATTGCTATCAAAGGCACATGTCAAAAACCTACTGATGGAAATCCTCGGTGCTGAGCTGAACAGCTGAGGAGCTTTGTGTTTGAAGCATCGGTGCGAATTTCTGGCTTTTGTAGCTTCTGGATGAGGCAAACTCGCACTTACAAGCCGTTCTGTCACTAATGCAAAAGCATTGGCCAAACACTCCTTGTTTAATTTCACCCAGACTCTGAGCAGGTATACATTTTGATTTGTGGCTTATCTGATGAAACACCACATCCGCATCAGCCCTTGAGCCCCCCCCCCACTAGAGTGTGTGTCTGCGTCTGGATCCTCTGATGGTCTGTATTTGCTAATGGAGATAGATTCAGGCAGCAGTGGCAGCCCACCACCCCCCTCCCCTCACCGTACTCTCGGCTTGGCCACATCATTTCTCTCCCTGGCTTAATGTGCTGGTTCTCTCCTCTGAGGCTGTTGGGTGGGTTGTAACTTGTCTCTTGACACCCCCCCACCCCCTTCCTCCCCTCCTCCTTTTGCCAGAGAAAACATCTGCCCCCCTGCAGACTCCTGTTCTGACAGCTCGGAGAGGAGAGATGGAAAGTTCTCATCCTCTGCCGCAAGCTGTTCTGTATTCAAATAGTCTCCTTGTTAAGTCTCCCCTACAGACAATGGTTTTGTTGTGTTGTAGCCAAAGGCTAAGTGAGCTTATGTGTGTATGAGTTCCGCAGAGTCTAGTTACAGCAGGTTTTCGGTGTGGGCAGCTTCTATATTTTGTAGCTGGAGAGTCAGTGTCTTTTTTTTTTTTTCTGGTTTCAGTTAATTGAAGCTTTGGATGTGAGCTTGTCAGAGTCTGTTGCCCTCAGTAACTGATTGAGGTGATCAGGTATTCTGTGTGGGTGACTGGAGCATGGCTAATAGAGTAGAAGCTATTGGTCAGTCTTTACATAATCAGATGGTATTGACATTGGTAGAAAGAATGTCAATAGGCATGTTTGTGCTGACACCAGCTTAAAGAGCTCAATCTTCAGTAGAGATGAGATTTTCTTCTCTGAAAGACTGTATTTCATGTTTTTATGTGTCTGCTTTATGCCAGCCCAATGTGAATCAGTGTGTAGAAGGAATAAAGTTTTTTTGAAAATCTGTTTAACATTTCCAGTTTTAACGTGTATAAATCACATATCGAATAATTTTACATAGTAAATCTTCCCCCACCCCACACTCCCAGATCCTCTAGATGAAATATCATTTAGAAAAAGGATGAATTACACGCAGCTAAATCGGAGACAAACAGAGAAGGAAAAAAAGAAAGAATAAAACTGCAAAGACTTAACATTATTCACCAAATATACACATAGAAGTACTCTCATCCGACAAGTAATACAAGTCGGGCTGTTCCAGACTCAAGTCAAGAGGTATCCCAGTTTGTTACATTGGTTAGATTACTTTCTTGAACTTATCTTTATCACCCCTTAAAGTGAATTTTATCAAACATTATATTCCTGATCCATCTGACATCGGATGGGGGTTTTGAGCTTTTCCACTTTTTTATTAATTAATTATTAGACGTCGAGCCAATAAAGGCCACCACATTATACATGTTTGATGACCAGTCACGGTCTCACACCACATCTAGTAATTAAAGGATGTGGGTCAATAGTTTTACTAAAAACTTTGCTCAAGGAGTTGAGTATCGCTAGCCAAAATGTGCGTGGAGCAGGGCATGTCCAAAACATATGTGTTAAGGTAGCTGGCGCATGTTTGCACCGGTCACAAGTGGGGTCGATGCTGCTCGGGTAAATCTTGGCCAGTTTAGCTTTGGTAAGGTGGACACGGTGAACAATCTTAGATGGTATAAGAAAGAGTGTACTTGTTCTAAAACTGCTTTCCACACATTATTTGGGAGAGGTATGGGGAATACATTTTTAAATTTGAAACAGTTGTATAGACTGAGGTCCAGTCAGTTAGTGTCTATGCTAATTGTCCTGTAACATCAATAGGTTTTGAGAGATTGGGAAATGGATGTGAGTGTGGTCTGCTGGTGGTTGTGAGTAGTGGTTAATGTAGAGATTTTTGCTAAAGTTGAACGTGTGAAGGATAAGGCCAAAAGCGTGACAGACAGGAAGAGAGATGTTGACTCTGGCTGCTGTGTCGGCTGTTATTTTTCTACATGCCAGCTCGTCTACTGGCGACCTTCTCGTTCTGTGTGCCAACCGTGCCCCTGAGGCCTCTGCCTGAATATGGATGCCCTGCTCACTTAAACACCATGGCATCGCTCCCGCTTTCCTCCTCTTCTCTCTGTCTCCGGCTCAGACCTCATTTTTTCTCACCTTCCTCGTCACCTTCAGTCTTTTTTTGGCGGGGTGAGAAACTTCACTCTTCGATGCCGGGGAACTATCAAAGTGCATCGCAGCATGGTGAAACCTTGAAAATCATCTCCGTTCTTTATTGAGCGGTACCCGTACACGTCTACATTGTAACTGTGACAAATTCCATAATTTTCCCATTCGTTATTGAGATCTATATGTCCTCACCACACAATCTACGCTTGTCAGTCTTTCTTTCATACCAGCCTTTTTCATCTCTCACACTTCTCCCGTTGGGCATCTCAGTTGCACCGACTCCCTTCACCGCTGTCCAGCTCTTTTTGGTATTCTGGCAGAGTGGCTGCACTCCCGCCACCTTGGCCGGCTCACTGAAAGAGTGAGCGCCAGCGATCTGACCTGCAGTTGATTCTCTGCCAGTGCAGGTTTCTGATGCCCCACTAGAGATGGCAGCATGACATTAGCTGAGCTCAGCACACATACACACACAACCTCATCATTGCTGCCTGCATGCTTGTGCACATTCACAAACAAACACACACACACACAGGCAGCTCACTGTCACGGGTAAGCACTGAAAAAGTCACACCTCTCGCTCCCTTTCCCCTACTCTGCTGGAGCTTCTTTCAGCATTCCCTCTCACCTCTCCTCCTCTTGGCTTGCTTCCCCTCCGTCTCACTCTCCTGCCAACCTCTCTTCTCACACCCGAGTTTAGCTTCAGATACTGCCACTGGGGAAGTCCTCACTCATCACTGCTAGTCTTGTTTCATACCCAAATAACACAACTTCACAAGGAGTTTGTGTGCCTTGGGACTTCATCTGAGTCTCTCATGCTAGGTCTTATCAAACATGTTTAAAGGACATGAAAGACTGGGTGAAAGTCAGCAGAGAAAGAGTTTCTTCAGATGCTTGAGAGGGCATCCAGGTACTAAGTCTATTGCATTTTGTCTATCTAGCCACAAACCGTACAGTGTAAGGCCACAGAAGTTTGACTCTCTTTTCAAACCTGCTCCAACTTTGGTTGAGAAATGTTTGGTCTGAAACACACTGTCTTTTTTGGAAACACTGACACTCCCCGTCTATTACACAGTGGCAGAACAATGAATAAAGCAGAGTGCTGTGAAAAAGCGGGCTGCATATTTGCATTTTTGTGCATTGGCTTGCGTGTGTGTGTGTGTGTGTGTGTGTGTGTTTGCATGGTGATTTCTGTCAGCTTCTTTGCGTATACAGTCTCTAGAGGCAGGGGATTACAGTGAAGGACCCCCTGCATGAGCAGTGGTGGGAATAACTGCATATGCACTGCACTCCCCCACCAATCCCCTCTTTAGCTGACTGCTCCCTCAGATCCAAACGGGGGATTTGACACAGGATCTTACAGCAGCATTGACACTTCATATTAGTGATTCCCACTGTGATCTGCCAGCAGATCTCCTGTTGGGATCTCCACGCAAGAGCAGCCTGAAGAGAAATCTGTTTGAACTGCCGGGGCTTAACACATATAGCGTGCACACACTGCTGATGTGTGAATGTGAGAGGTGATGACCTCTTGGTATGTGGTGACTGTGGAGCCTGTTTCAGTCGACGTTTAACAGGAGTCTTTTACTCCTTCATGCCGTTCAACTGGGTGTAAAGAAGACTCAAAGGTTGTCTTTATCCTTTTTCATCATCCGACATTAACACAAGAACTGAATCTAGATTGTGAATGGATATAGGTTATAGAAGTCTTAAATGTCATAAGATCACAAATCGGCTAAATAAAGGGGCTAAAACATTTGTGTAGTGTCTTTTGGTGAGCATTCACAGGTTGCTCAGGCTTGGGTTCTATACAGTTGTCATTTTGATGCTTGTTTTTTTAGTTGCACATTGTTCTTATTTTTTATTTAAAAGTGTAACTCCACCCTCAAATTCAGCTAGAACCCTCTCTCCCAGCAAATTAAAAAAATGCAACGAATGAGAGACTGTAGGAGGCGTGGCCCCGTGGCTACGTAGTGTGTGGGTCAGTGGACACGGGGGAGACACAGTGACACTGAGTAGTCTTTTTTTAATATAAATTTCATGACGTAGACAGGTCCCAACCGGTCGACTCTATATGTCAGCATTGGCCTTGCAAGGTTCAGGGCTGATTTAAAACACTAGATGGCGTGTTGAACCATTTTCAACCCCTGAAATTTGATAAGAAATGTCAATATTAACACCAGCATTGATGTTTCATCACAGTACAGTCATATCATTTAGTTTACAGCTCAAAAAACATGTTTAAGTGTGCAGTACCTCTTTAAATAGTCTCAAATAGTTGTACACTTCACCTCCAGATTTTTCTTCCATCTAGGGATATGATGACATAATCCGCATGAACAGGTCGAAATCAGATGTGTCTTGCACAGCTTGATAGGCACCTCGCTACCCTCTTAATACTTTCATCACACTCCAGGTGCTCCCTATTGCGTTTGCATGTATGCAATGATTTGCTTTCATGCGCAAATGCTCATTTACATATATGGAGTTGATATACTGTATGTAGACTGGGGACACGTAGCTTTGTCAGTAAGGCCAAATGAGCATGGGACAACCTCTTCTGGTGATTGGATCTTCAGTGTGCTTTTAATGAATTTGCTCCTGTAGTGTGTTTCTGCTCTTTCACAGCACAATCCAATCATCCAAATGCATGTTAACATCATGTGTGTAGGGCATCCTTAGGAGGATCTTGATGACATCTGCCAAAGAAATGAAAGTACTTGAATAATTCATTGGTTTCTAGTGGTTCTTTTGTAGCTTGGGGTGCATTTTTGTTTGATGCCATTTAATCCCTTACAGGACAGGATACCTAATAACAGAGACACACAGTTATTACCTCCATCTTGTGATGTGGCATGTCTACCCTGATAGGAATGGACAGAGATGTCTCCATACACAGAAAGGGTCTGTCGCTGAAGCTCGGCTTGGCTGAACACATTCAGAAATCCCAGAGCAGTGCCTGAGAAAGCATTTTCTTCTCATTAACAAAATGGCAAATGATGTAATTTCTCCAAAGAATGGTGTTACATCCCTCCAACAGAGCTCCAGTCACTTGCAAAATGTATGCGTTAGTGCCTTGCTTCCTTTCTATCGGCAATTAGCTTTAATTTGCTGTGATCTCTGTGGCAGTCATAGTCCATCGTTATTATCTTTTGACCTTGTATGTGAGCATTTGTGACTGTTAAATGAGTGTAGATAGCTGTGACCGCCCCCACAGTGTGACTATTGTACACACAAGAACTCCAGCACCTTTCCTGTGTCTTTGTAGTGCAACTGAGTGTTACAGAATCCTTCCTGCCACTGTCAGAGATAATTGGCACTCCATAAACACATGATAATTGGACTGCTTTGATCCCTGCAATTTCTCACTTCTTGGCCAAAGAGGCACAGCAGTTCTGTCTCATGTTTACCACTAGTCTTTATGTGGCAGCGAGAGGATACAGAGAGTGAAAGAGGGAGAGATTCTGTTTTCTTCTGAAGTGTTAAAAGCTCCCTGCAGGCAATACTTCCTGCACCCAGCCTCTTTCGCCATTGTTCCTCCGCTGCTTATGGCCATGACTCATAACAAACTTTCTCTTTCGCACTCACACACGCAGAGCTTAATCACATTGTGAAAGTCTCCAAAATAATCTTGTTTTCTCCTTGTTTGTCCGTGTGTTTTCTTTTCCAGAGAGTCAGAGAGCATACCGTTTTGTCCAGGGGAAGGACTGGGGTTTCAAAAAGTTCATAAGGAGGGACTTCCTGCTGGATGAGGCCAACGGTCTGCTGCCCGACGACAAGTTAACACTTTTCTGTGAGGTAAGGGTTGAGACAGTTTATCTGAGCTCAGGTTATTGGTTAAACACTTTCATCACCTTTAGGCTCAAAATCTTTCCCAAAGAAAATCATAGTACTGGCTGCACATAAAAAATAACTGATTAATATTGCTAGATCAAAGTTATTATTCATCAAATTAGATATTTCAACATTGCAGATAAACACACACTTCTATGATTAACCTTTAAAACCAAAATTGTGATGTTGGATTATACTGATGCTGGGTGTAGCTACTTGGATTAGCCCAGAATGTATAATCTTAATCTAAAAATAATGAACACTGTTTAAATATCTAAATTTATTGTTTGTACTGGTGGTTTTGCCTTGGAGTGATCACAACTGTAATTCCCGCTCACTCATCTTTTTATTCAACACTGCCGCTCATTGTATGTCCACGTTAGTGAATAATGTATGTTTTTATTGGTACTACATAGCCTCTGGGTTTAGATCTCTCTCTCATCACTAACATACAAGCTGATTGTCATTCAGCCGGCATGGTGGCTTGGCTCCGATTCCTCTGATCCAAAGCTGGCTGCTGCTCCTCATTGAAAATTCCCTTGTTGTTTTTCAGCTGTAACACAGGGGGCAGCAGAGGTCAACTGTCCCCTCTCTCGTCCCTCTTCTGCTCCTCATAATGGAGCCAGGGAGCAGAGAAGAGGTTAAACTTTCTGGATATGTTAATGCCTTAGTTGTAATGCATGCACCCATAAATGTTTAAAAAGCATGGCAGTGGCTGTTTAAAACAATTCTAATTAACCCTGTGGGTATGGAGGAGAGCATGTCTTGAAGTTTTCCCTTTTTGTAGCGGAGCTATGTGCAAGTCTGTTTAAAGTGTTTCCAAACTGGGCTTATTGACAGAGGGGTAGGAGGGGCAGTGCTGCTTCTCCAGAGCCATGTGGGATGGGATGGGATTGGGGGGGGGGGGTAGAGTCGTGTGTGTGTGTGTGTAGGAGTATCTTATGCATATATTGTGTGTGCAGGCGTGTCTCGTTGGGACGTAATTTTGAGGATGAGACTCTTTTCTGGAGAGAATTGGCTGCAAGAGAGAGGGATTAGTTACCTTGAAGAGTCCTGTCTCACTGAATTCATCCACCCTCCTGGTGGGGTGGAGGTGGGGTTGCTGGTTTACGTCCTCGGTGGCCACTTCCTCCCCCGTAAATATCTGTTGTTTTGTGGTAATTAGCCAGCTCTACTGATGAAAAAGCAAGGCAAGGCAAACCTGATTTATATAGCACATTTTATTTATACACAAGGAAAAATCAATGTGCTTAATATAAAACTGTGTACAACAGAACAAGATTAAATGAGAGTGGAAAGTAGATGAATATAAAAAGGCAGAGAACATTTTCCATCTTTTTTTAAGATTTAAAAGTAGTCTCAGGTACTATGGCAGTTTTCGCTACCTGTGTGTAGCACAGTAACTTAAGCTTGACCATTTTTTTAACCTCGGGAAATGTTTAGCAGATGTCCTGAGAGGTCTTCAGAGTTCATGTTCTTAAAGTCAGTCAGAGACTTAATATATAGACATGCAGCAGTATTTCAAAATCAATTATGTGCGTTATATAAGAAAAGGCAGTCTGGAAGTGGGATGTTGTGTGCAGTAAATGACGAGATTGCCAATAGTGAGGTCTGGTAGCGTTTACCACCAACACATGGGCCGGATGGTTGGCGGAGTTGGGTTTTGGGTGGATGGCGGTAAGGCGGTGCGGAACGGGTGTTTGAATCTCTTTTCCTGGTCTTTTTCCATGTGAAAGTGAAGCCCAGTGTTTACCGTCAGAGACCTGGCTCCGCTTTCGTCCAGATGGTCTCGTCCAGCATCTGAGAGAGCCCCATCGCCCCAGAGCCCGGCTCTCTCCCTCTTCGCTCTCCTCTCATCCCCTCCACTTTCTCTTTTTCCCCTCCATCTTATCTCTCATTCAAACCCAATCTCCTCCGCCTCTTTTCCCTTTTCCTTTCATCTCTTGCTGTCTCCCACTTTGAGCATCACAGTTTCTTACTTCCCCCCCCCCAACTCTGCCTTCTCCTCTCCCCCATGTCCCTTGTCTCCCCCCTCTGCTCAGCCTCACTACTTGCCCTCCTTCGTCTCCTGTCTTTCTTCCTCTTTTATTCTGTGTAGCAGAGTGTCAAAGAGGCAAAAAGGCTATGAGGAGAAACCAGATCGCTGTGGGAGGGACACTGGCTCAACCTCTCCTTCTGACCCTTGTTCCCTGTGCTCGGTTCATTTGCCTCTGGAGTCATTAGTAATTCAAATTTGGCACAGGGAATCTAGCATGTCATGTTGGAGAGGACCCGAACAACACCAGCCGCTGCTCTCGTCTCTTTCTTTGTCTCCATCTTTCTCTCTCCATCCCTGCCAAAGCGCTGCAGACACCTGCAGGTATTTAATGAGGAGATGGCTCCCATTAAAGGTGCTGCGTTGGCTGTCAAAAGAGAGCATGAGGGACAGAGAGAAATAAAAAAAAAAGAGGGGAAGGAGGCACAGCGAGAAGAGATTGAAGGAAAGGCCTTCTCAGGAAAAGTGGGCACACTGGGTGGCATCGAGCCACGGGGGTGAGGAACAGACAAAGAGGAAAAATAAAGATGATACAGGATAAAAAAAAAACAAAAGGCCAAGATGGTTTGGATTGGATATTTGTTCTAGAGAGAATGTTTTCATGTGGATGAAACATATTTTTACCTTCTTTTCTCATTTCTCCTCTAATGAGACACAGAGGTAAAGGACGTTAAATTCCCTCTCTCTTTCCCTGTCAGCACCGCAGGTAACCTCTTGCTCTTAAGGTCAGACCATTGCTATTTAGCTGTTCATGCTACAGATAATGCAGACGCTCTGAAAGTTTTGAGAGTAGTACCAGACACACATGTGGGGTCCTATGGCTCCGGGAAACTCGACAACTTTGTTCTGTCGTGATTTGCCTGCAGGCAGAGCCGTGCTGACTGACACTGTAAGGGTTACTACTTTGGAAGTCTGTTTTGACTGACTAAAGGGGAAAGAAGGGTGTTGTTTTGGAAGGGAGAAGTTTACGGTGAAACTTATCTGTCAGTCATGTTAAATTGGCTGCTGAAAAGTGGAGGAACACAGTGGTCCACCTTTAGTCATCCAGAGGGAGAGTCAGAGAGCTCCTGCTTCCGGACACATCTGCTTTATTTCACGGAGGAGACGGTCTTTCCTCCCCGGTCTGCTGTGGCTTCAGGAGCAACATGAACGATAATCCCTGATATTCTCTGTATCTACCATCATACTGTATCATATGTGGCTCTGCTTTTGCCAGTGATAGGCTACACTTTATCTGTCTTCATCTCAACTAGAGAGCTACTGATATACTGATGTCCGCAGTGAAGGTGAACAAATTCCCAAAAGTGTGAGCGTTTGACCCAGAGGAAGGTCGGCGTGCAGTCGATACGCGTTGGTCTCAGTCATGTAGCCACTATAATAAATAAAAAGGCTTTTTAACTTAAGTACCTTAACAAAGCAGTGTGCATTGACTACTTTCATTCCCTATTTTTTGTGGACATCGATTGCCTACCTGTCCATCCAAGAGATCCCAGAGGTGCTTCCTCGCTTGGTTTTTATACTGATGTATTGTTTTGCCAATACGGACTGATGTTGGCCTTTTATTAAAAATTGCATTGATTTTATTGTCCTTCCATTCAAGTTGCAAACACTTGTGAAATTGAGAGCTACTGCATGTTTGGCTGCTTTCTGATTTACACATAAATTAAGTGAGAGGGGGGAGGTTTCTGCAACAGAGGAAAGAAACAGACGGACATATTTACTGCGGCTTTAGCGTCTGTTTTTTAGGCGCAGATGTGACGCCATCGAACCCGAACACACGTGCTGTATTTATCAAGCAGACGAGCATGCGGGAGTCACAGTTTGCATGTCATTTGTGCGAGAGTCTGCAAGGTGCGCCTCTCTTCTCATTGCATATGCATTTAAGGGAGGATCATGCCAATGATAGGAGGAGACATGTTAGCAGTGGCTGATTATATATTCTGCTGTACCTACAGAGGTCACGCTAGTCAGTTTTTGAGGGGAAAATTCTCTGCCTCTGAAAAGGAGGCGTAAACACACCACAGATGGGAGGACACAAGGAAAATTGTATTAGGAAAAGAAATGCTCATTAAATATAGACTTGTATGTAACTAAAAACAGATTATTAGAAACAAAAATGAAGCAACTAGGCTTTTATTAATGAGCGGCCGCAAACTCGATTATATCACTCAAAAGTGAGCGTGGCTGAGCAAGTGTAATGTGATATGGATCTGTAGTTGGATGCTGACCTGTGTTGTTAGATCAGGAGGACGAGGGAGAAATGAGTGAAACAGACCTTAACAACATTCTTTGGAAATGTAAATGTTTTTGCCAACTGAAACACTTCCTGCTGTGATATCACTCTATATCACTTTATATGATGGGTGGGGTTAGCTGGTTGCCCCAAATCAATTTTTTAATTGTATGTGTTACACCCCCAAGTTAAGATGAGTCATCAAAAATAATTGGTATAATATTGGTATAAAAATAGTCAAAAATGACATATTTAGCAACTGAACTGTGTTAACTGAACGGTTAACACAGGGACACAGGACTAGAGCTTGGGAAATGTATTTTTCATTTCACTGTGACTTTAAAATCAAATTACATCCACGCTGGAAATATTGTTCAGCTCTAGAGCTTAAATGTACATTTCTGCAACGAGTAGCCTCCTAATTCAATGTGGTAACATGCGAGGCAAAATAATAGGCAAAAAGCTATGCATGTACTGTATGGTAACCAGTCATGCAGGCTCTGTGTGTCCCACAAAAAAGGGTGATTAGTGCATATGTGGAGATCAGTGCCTGCATGTGTAAACTGGAAGATGAGCCAGTGGTTTCCTCCCGATTGGTTTACTTCTGCACATGGACAATCTTTGATGCAATTTGCTGAAATGCATTTCAGCTGGCGTCTTGGCCACTGCTAGCCGGTCGGAGGCCTTTTCTTTAAGGCTCCTCCACCGCGTCCCTCCTGGAGCGAGGTGGCGGCGGGAGAATAAATGAGTGGGGTGCTGATGTTCAGCTGTTTCCTCCTCTTCTTCATGGTGTTAGTGCGGCTCGCCTCTCTTGTCGGTGGGTAAGCACTTTGCCGGGTGACAGCACCCATCCTTCACAGGGCCCTGCCATATGCCGTACTGCTGTCAGAGGAGACAACTGCAGATGCTCCAGCTGCTCCCTCCCTGCACTCTGAACAACACACACACACACACACACACACACACACACACACACATAACCACCCCTCGGAGCAGGATAAAGAGGCAGAGGTGGAAAGAGACACAGGGAGGATGGGGCGAGGCAGAACGTATGCAGATAGAGATTTGGGTTTGTAAAGGCAAAAGGGGAAAACAAAAACAATCTTTCATTCCCGGGAAATGAGGTAAAATATATTTATTCTGTTTTTGCATAAACAGAACAGGGAGCAAAAGTGAGAAAGGTGAGATGATTTGAATCATTTAAAAATGGGATTGGAGACTGTATGGAAGAGATGGAAATACAAATGCTGATTGAGGGTGAGACATGGGAAGAGAATGAGCAAACACACTGCAAGCTTGATCCTTCTCTTACAAGATAGTTTGTTGGCACCCATTTTTGAGCCACAATAGATCCTTTAATTTTTGCTGCCTTTTGCACCAACACCACATCAACAGGTCTTTTATATCCCATCAAAAGCCCTTTGCTTCTCCCAGAGTAAAGACAGCAGAAATTGAACAAACAGGCAACTTTTGCCTGCTTATTTATTTATTTTCCTTGTCCAAACATTTCCTTCAAGCACTTTTAGATCGGGCCTCAGAGTCTCAAAGCTATCACTTCAGTGTCTGTGATCTTCCAGCAGAGAAAACAAAACTACTTAAAAAGAGACCCAAATGGCTGGTGCTCACAGACGGCATGCAGAGGCTCATGCTCAGTGCCAGTGGTGATACTGAGTGTGCGTGTGTGTGTGGAAACTGCATGTCTCAAAGCCTGTATCTGCGTGTGTATGTGTAAGAACAAGGCTGGTCAGGCACAGCACACTTGGCTATGAACTGTGGGCGCAGGCCACAATGCTCGTTCAGCAGCTTGACTTCAAATCATGCATGAAATATTCCTCTGTCTGTGCAGATTCACCCAAATACCTCTGTGTCAGTGGCAGGCCGGCCCGCTTGTCTGTGGACTGAGCCACTGAAATGGACACAGCTGGGTCTGATATGTTTTTTCCACAAAAAAAGTATATTAAAGTATTTCCACATTAAAATCCTTAAAAAGGCATCTTCACCTTCTAGCTCATTAAAAATTCTAGAATCTATGAATATGCAAATTGTGTTTATTTCTTAAGTTTTCCTGCTGGACACAAGATGTCTCCTACTTCCACTGTAAAGTTCATTCTCGGTGTATGTGCACTGGAGGTCACTTCAAGTGTCAAAGAACAAGAAGAAAAACATATTTTTGAGAGGAGGGGATCTTTAAGATTTCAGTCCTGGATGATTTGGCGACGCCCGTGGTTACTGGTGGGAGCAGCAAGTGCAGTTTAATACTACAGGTCTACTCTGTCAGGAATACAAAAGAAGAGCAACTGTTCTGATCTGTTTACAGTGCAGCCGAAAAAAGCTCATATTGTGAAGAAGCCAGTAAATAATCAGCCTCTTCAGACTAACTGCTCAGTTTTGTCAAAAACATTAATAATTAATAAAACACAAGACTTATTGTGCTCCAAAGAATAGACCTACTGCTACTGTAAAAACGTTAACTCCTTATAGGTTGAATAAGGTGCTTGAAATACAATTATAACCAACTTGGATTAAATTAAATGAATAGCCTGTAATTAAAGAAGGTGAGGTTCTAGCTATTGTACTCTGAGGAGAGTGAGTGCAGTGTTTATTCTTGACTTTTGTTTAATAGCGTTGGGATTTGGGGCTGTGTTTGTTTAGCGGTGTCAGGAACAAATGAGATTCTGCTATTATTCTCAGTTTTAATCAGTTCAGTCACCTGTTGCAGCTGCCAGAGGGCGGCTAACTCTGACTCCTGTATCAGAGTCTGTCTCCCAACTAAAATATCCCATCATCGTTCTGAGTGGTTTAGATTTTTGGGAGCAATAACATCCAGAAGTGGGTGGACAGGGTGAATAAGAAAGGGAGAGGGAGAAAGAGAGCTGCAGAGTGGGTCTGTGACATTGCGCCTGTTCACTCTGGCTGGCTGGAGAGTGGAGTGCCAGTCATGCATTATAAAAAGCTGGTGATGAGTTTTGTGCTTGGGGGTTCAGACGACGAAGTTTGAAGATCACTGATCTATTAAGCCGTTGTGGATGAAAAGTGTTTGTGTGTGTATTTATGTGGTTTTAATGAAAATACTGGAGTTACTGGTCACCCTTTTCTCATTTTTCCCGCCGTGTTAAATCTTAGATATTCAGTGTGGACTAAAATATGTAATGTACAGTGTTTTCCTCGAACGCTTGATTCAGGTTAAGCTGCAACCAAATTTCCATTAGATATGTAAATAATAATAAATGATGATGTCCATGATGATGCCATGATACATTACTGCCCAACCTCTGCTGTTGCCTTTTGGTAATTAACTTTTAATAAAACTGTAATGAAAATGTTTTCAGTACATTTGTTTTATTCCTCCCGTGCAGCAACATCACAGAGACTAATATGGTGGTTGATTTGAAACACAGTTAATGTTGTAAAAGACATGTAAAAACATTTGTTTCACTTGTATTGTGCACACAGTTCAGTTTTTATTTCATGTTTCAATAGTTACCTCCACAAAGTTCAATAATACAACCAGATTTGGATCACTGTGAGTCATTTAGTCTGGTGTGGTTGCCACTCATAGGGAGTGTAGCGTGCAGTGTAGTTTTACCTAGGCAAATGAAAGTGCTGTTGTTGCATTGATTTACTCTGCCATAAATAAAAACTGAAAGTAAGATGTGGAGTAAAATAGTCTAGTGACAGCCTGTCAACAACAAAGTATAACCCGAGACAGTAGGCCCGATACTGAGAGAGCCTAAACTGAATGAAAGACAAGAAGTAGTTTCATCAAAACATTGGAAGCAACATAGAGCTAATGTAAAGAAGAGGGTGTGAATATAGTGACAGTGGGCTGCAGCAGGTGCACAATAAACTTGGACAGTTGAATATGTTTAACCAATCTTGGTATCAGTTTTTATTATTGAAATATGGGGTGTAATTACACTGGACTGTTATCACTCCCATAATAAACCATTAAACCACAGCTAACATTCTGGCAATAGCTGTTTGCCAACCTGGCAGCCTGTTCTGAAACTTACTGACAGACACTGCCTCTGCCAGCAGAATTGGGCAGGGTTGTTTGTTTTTTTTTCCCTGCCCCTTTCTGTCAGTTTTTGTTTATTCCACAGAAGAGTGTCTCAAGATTTTTATGAATTTACACACAACTCTGTGGAAAGATCGGTCATCTGTCACAAAAACACAGCTTCTGCATAGGTTCTGGTAAGATCATGATACATTGTGCTTACCTGTCAGCAGGCAAAGATTGAAGATCGCCATTATTTCCCCAATCAAACAGGTGCTTATTTCCATGTTAGTCAAAACTAACATGTAATATTCATGAGTTTCCAAAGCGAGTATGGGGAAAAATTGCAACCCTATATACTTAATTACTGATCTGATATAAAGCTAGAATGCTTTAAAGTTGCTTAAATTTGAACACCATGTGTTGACAGGAAGGGGTGTGGAAGAAACTGACATGTGGGACTGACATATCTTGACAATTGCATAGAACTAGAAGAGATCTACACTCATACTGGGTGCCATATAGTCAGCAGCAATTTGCCTCAGATTACAAGTGAGCCAGCCCCAAAGCAGGTCAATAAAACTATGCAATGTGCAAATTCAAATAATGTTCATGCAAATGATCTATTGCTAAATTTAACAGCAACAGGGAAGCAAGAAAGAAATTACCCCCCCAAAAAAGAGGTTAGACTTTTTTTCTTTTTTAAAATCATACAGCTGCAGCGAGTGGTGTGGTGTCATGAGGCTGTGTGTGTACTTTGATAAGGCGGGTGTATGAATGCCTCTGTCCGTGTGTTTGTTTGTGTCCCTGATCTCTGCCTGTGTTTACGTGCTTGAGAATGCACAGAGAAATGAGACTTGAGAGGTAAAAGAACAAGTGTTCCGTTACTTAATGAATTTGATTTTTTTTTTTTTTTCAAACTATTTCACGCATGGAAAAACACTGTAAATCCATAAACAAACACATAAACAGGCAGAAAAAGATTGATGCATTATGAATAAATCATCTGTGTACCGAAACTCAATATTAACTCTGCGTTGCCTGGAGGTTTGAGAGGGAGCTTACGACAGATCCATCTTGATGTCTGAGGAACTAACTGGGAGGCGAGCGCTTTAGTAAGTACTTATCTTGGGAACTTAATTACCAAAACGATGATTGTGGCGATACAGCAGCAATGATTCTTCATTACTGTTAGTCTTTACCTGGGGTTGTATACAGAATGTGTTTCTGTCGTTATCATTATCATCACCATAATCATTAACACCACTAGGGAATGAAAGTCATTCAGTCGGTTGGTTGGTTGGTCAGTCCAACACTTTGGGAGTAAGATATCTTCACTGCTGGCTGGATTACCATGAAATTTTTCGAGGATTTTTTAATCCCCCCCAGTGGATTATTCTTGGCGCCACCATCAGGTCCGAAGTTGCCCTTGACTTACACTTTTATACATTACTTGGTATCTTAGAAAGTAATGGCTGGATTTTCATGAAATTCTTGAAGTGCCACCAGCAGGGGTAACGCTTTATATTAAGTTCCTTATAATAAGCGTTAGTTAATAAGTAATAAGCCCCTTTGTAAGTCCTTAAACGATTCTTTACATTATGTGTTAAGAGTATACAAGTGTTAATAATAGCATCATAAACATGTTTATTGTTTGCTTATAAGACATTTATAAGCACTTATAAGAAACGTGTTAATTTATAGACTGCTTAAAAGCCTTATGAGTTTCTTACATACTCTTTAAATCATCTAGCACCATGATCAGGTCATTGTGTCCATTACTTTGGTTTGTGACCAAATACCTGTAAATCTAATGACATTCAGCCTCAGCTTTACTCTGTGTATAGTGCTAATTGGCAAATGTGAGCATGCTAACACACTAAACTAAGATGGTGAAACAGCCTGCTAAATACAGCATATTAACACAATGTCACCATGCCTACAGCCTCACAGAGCTGCTTGCATGGCTGTAGCCTCGTGAAGAAACATGTTTTAAAATCTAAAATACATATTATTATAGAAGTCATTCATTTCAGTTGATTACAATAAATCAGCATTATAAATTTGGGGTATATTTGCCAGTCTATCCTGCAAATACAAATGTGTCTAAACTGGCTACATCCCTGTCCAGTAAGAGGAGGAGTGTTTGGAGGAGGAAGATGACAATGACTGAAGATGACAGCTAGTGGCGTGAAGACTGTCAGGGCAGCCAGTGTGTCTAAATAACCAGGTGCTGCGATTTAGTTTCTGCCTGGTTAAACAGTGGAATAATTGGTCAAGTTAGCCAGTAATTAGACCGGCTCTGCCACGCTGCGTCTGAGAGCCCAGCCATGGTGCCGCCATGCTAATTGGGATATTTATATGGAAACACATTGACCACGCTCACTGGCTTCTCTTCCAATTCGCTTTTCAGCACTTGTTTATTTTTTCAGTGTGTGCTCAGGACGCAGCGCTGGACTCGCCACCCTCCTCCTCCTCCTCCTCCTCATCCTCTCCTAAAGCCATTTTTCATTCCAACTTGAGCTCACTGAACTTCTGTCCTCTGCCCTCTGTCTCTTTGTCCGTCTGTCTGTCTCTCTCCTCTTTTTCTCTCTCTGTTGTTTTTCTCCCTCTCCTATACGCAGCAGCTCCCTTTCTCCCAGGCTTTCTGTATTGCTAATCAGTGTTTTATGAATGCCAGTGTCTGTACGCAGCAGTGTCTCGTCCTCGTGTGTGTGGAGATGGAGGTACATCAGTCAGTCAGTCAGTCAGTCAGACCTGCATCCCCCTGGAGTGTGATTAATAGAGCCAGCTGTGGAAACCAGACTGTCACACACATACATTCACACTCATATAGTCACACACTGAGGAATACTTCGAATGCTCCTCTCTTCAGGAAAGTCACATTTTCTTCTCACTGTGTCCCTGGCATTTCTGTGCCTGAAATGAGTTGCTGCTCATGAGAGGCCATCTCCAACTATAGATCCCATGAAAAGCTTGCTCACACCCCCGCCCCCATTTGGTTGTAATGGCCTCTCTATTGTTTGTCCGTCTGTCCCTTGATATCCCTGCATCTGTATTCTCTCTGCCTTTTATTATCCCTATATCTTCCCCATCTCTCTCTCTCCTCCTTTTTCTTCTCTCTTCTGTTTTATCATCTTTCCTTCAGCCTCTCTTTCTCTGTCTTTCTGTCCCCTTCAGGCTAACCTCCATCAGGAGCAAACAAGGCTTCTTGACATTCAATTTCCTGCTTGCCACGCACTTCTCTATTGTATGTGCTTCTCCTCCTTTTCTAGGACTCTTTTTGTGTGAGTTGAATAGGTGGATGGATGTGGCATTGGACAAATAGGCCGGCAGATGGATGGATGAGGACGGATGAGGAGGGAGCTTGACTGTTTCTTTTTTTTTGTTGGGTTTTTGGGTGTCGGCCTCCCTGGCTGAAGCTTTAACAGCAAGGTCACTTTGTGGGGATGTTGTGGGGATTTTCAGCCTTTTCCTTGAAAACAGTGCAGTAAATGTGTTTAGGAGTTGTCAGCAATGAAAACAGGGAACAAAGATTATCCTCAAGTTTTTGGTTATCTGGTGTTATGTCTGAGCGGACAGTCATAATGGTGCAGAATGTAAAAAAACCAACCAATTAAACAGTGTCATAATGTAATAATAATTACAACTTACTGTTGTAATAATGTGTTGGATAATGTAAAAACGTTTGATTTATTTTGTATTAAAAATCCCCTGTATAACATAATGGTATACGTGGGCAAACCATAAAAAAGCACTTTAAATTGACTGAAAACATTATATAAATGTTTGTGTGCACTTCAATTCTCTATTGACGCTAACTGACTAGCTAGCTAGCTAACTAACTAGCCATATTCTAAGCGAGGCTATGGGTAACTAACTGGTTTTGTTTGATTAGTTGGCACAGCAAGCAGGTAAAAATCTGCAAGTCAGTCAATCCAGGCTGTCGGAAATTACTTAGTAATTAATGTGTGTATGAGAATGTGGGGTTGTGTTTGTGCTCATGAGCCTGCGTGTGTGTGTGTGTGTGTGTGTGTCTGTGTGTGTGTGTTTGCAGTGAGTCCTGTTGAGAGATAAATGAGTCTGGTTGACATTGTCTGGAACAGGTGGTGAAGTCAGCAGGGAAGACATACAGACAACTCATGTACACACACACGTACGTACACACACACACCCGATTTGACTTCAATGCTGATTTTCTGGCTTGTTTGAGAGCGTAGCCAATCTGATTGGATAAAGAAGGAAGAATAGGTTGTCTTTGAATAGCCTCCATATTGAGTGGCTGATGTATTGATTACAGAGGCAGAGAGCCTACATTAATCATTCACAGCATGTTTGATTGACTGATTAATTGTCTTTTTATGAACATTGCATGCCATTTATTTGCCTCGGTGTGAACCAGTGAGTGTGTTAAAGGAACAGTTCATCCTAAAATTACAACTCTTGTGTATGTAAGCACTCCTATGTCACACAACATCACATCTAAAATAAAGGATTACAGTATGCAGACCAGCTAAAGAAGCTAAGAAAAGGTTACATTTGACTCATGTAATCTGTATATATGTGTGTGTGTGTGTTTTCAGGTGAGTGTGGTGCAGGACTCTGTGAACATCTCAGGCCAGAACACAATGAACATGGTGAAGGTTCCTGACTGCAGGCTGGCCGAGGAGCTCGGAGATCTGTGGGAAAACTCTAGATTCACTGACTGCTCCCTGTGCGTTGTTGGCCAGAAATTCCAGGCGCACAAAGCCATCCTCGCAGGTGAGAATATCCTTCAATTCTTCACATCTTTAAAAAAAAAAGGTGATTGATAAAGACTTATACTTCAGATGGTGAAAGGTTTTTTCTCATTCAAGTCGATTCGTAAAGTTGCCATGGTAGGACACAACATTGTAATGTACATTTCAAAGGGTTCATACAAAGTCTTGAAAGTTTGGAAAATGCTTGAATTCGAATATACTCCTTGAAAAATGCTTTTTTTTCAAAATAATCTGGTGTTTCGTCATCTACATGATCACTCACGTAAACCAAAAATGTTTTAATATTTGAAATGAAATGATCCCACCTTCATTTTTGTTTGTTGTCTCCTGGCATTTATAGTAACAATTTAGATGTGATGATAAAGGGTTTGAGAGTCTGGAAATTTTTGGTTTAGGTACCTTGAAAGTGCTTGAATTGTACTCTAAAAGCTGTACGAACCCCGATTTCAAAGTCTTGTTTGTAGTAAAACATGGACTCTAAAGGTATGGTCACATTATACATTATATTCACTATGTTTCCCATTCACTTGTATTGAATTCAAGCATGCGCTTCCTGTTACGCTGCGGTCTCAAACAGGCTCCTTTGGATTCGCAGGTTAAGATTTTGCCTTTTTTCAACTTTGGCTGAGCATATAGAAGATGGAAGCACTCATTGCAATACTGTGATTTCAAATGGAGAAGTTGGTATTCTAGCGTGTTTAACCAAAACATTGAGTTATAACACTACTAGACTACAAACTGTAGTGTTAGTCTGTGATCACTCTGATAGATATTTCTTTATCACCCACATCTGAAACGTGTCTTTTTTCGGGGCCAAGTGTGGGGCAGTTTTGTAGGATGGATATGTAATGTGACCATACCTCAACACTAAAACATGAAGTGGTTAGTATTATAGTGTGTTAGACTGAAGAATAAGCATTGTTCACTTTAGTCCTGCGACTATTGGTTATTTTCATTGTTGATTATTTTTTAGATTAAAAAGTCAGAAAATAGTACAAACAATTTACAAGGTGTCCAAGTCAGTTTACCTACCTTTGTATACTGTATTCATAATAGAGTCCAAGATGGCTTATTTTGTCTGACCAACAGTCCAAAACCCAGATACTGAAATTACAAAGACATAAAACAGAGAAAGCAGCAAATCCTCACATTTGAGAAGCTAGAACCAGTGAATGTTTGGCAGTTGTGGCAGCCTGGTAATTGACCTAAATTAATATGTTATCAAAATTGGTTTTGATTAATTTTTCTGTCAATTGAGAGTTTTAATATTAGATCACTTTCAAACTAATATATGTGGTGGAGTTTGTTATTTTTTCTGGTGGAGTCATTATCCTGGGTCTCGATCGTTTGAGAGTTTTAGATTCGGTCTAAATGCCGTTTCAGATGTTTTTCCACTGTGACACGAATTGAATTCCGGGGGAAATACTTAATCAGATTTGTAATTTTAATGAATAATTTTGCTTGCCACAGGGATGGTTAAATTTGAATACATTGAATATCCGTACTAAGTATCAGCTATTGGCACCTTTTAGCGCCTGTCTGTGTCAGTTTTTGGCCTTCGTAGATTCCATATTGACCACACCCTGTTATGTTTGCGCTCACACAAGCAACACACGATGCATGGTGAACAACTTGTCACAGATATCGGCACTTTGGTGACAGGCAGCAGCAGATAGTGAAAAGTTTGAGGAAACTGGTGAACTGTGTGTCTCTGTGGGGGCAAAGAGAGGCTGTTCATTATTGGATTTGTTGAAATGTGTGTGTGAGGAGCCATTTTAATTATGTGCTGCTGTGCTTTGGGGTCTTCCCCTCTCGCTCTCTCTCTCGCTCTCGCGCTCTCTCTCTCTGCTCTACTTGGTCCAGATGACGTCCCTCCTCCTCGTTATTCCCCCTCTTGGCCGTTCCCGTGACAACTCTCCCGGCCGTTAATCGCTGTGGAGACGGACAGAGAGGGATCAAACGAAGGAGGGAGAGCAACCCAAATTGGCTCCACATTGGCCATGTGATCTCTCTATATACTCTCTCTTGCTCTCTCTCTCTCCCTCTCTCTGTCTCTTACCTTCCCTTTATTTATTTTCTCCATCCTTTTACCTTATCTCAATATTCTCCCTTTCACTTTCAAGTTTCACTTTTTCATTCTGTCTTGTCTCTTTCTCCCCTCCCTCAATTTTCCTCCTCCTTTCACCGTTCCCCTCTCCTGCCTCTCTCTCTCTCTCTGTCTCTCTTCTGTGTTCCCTCCCTTTGTTTTCTCCCCACATCCCTCTATTATTTGTCTTCCTTTCAGTCTTTACTTCTTTATCTCTTTCTCTCCTCTCAGTTCCCTTTACTCTCATTTCTGTCTACTGTTCTCTTCCTCTGACTTCCTCTCTTCTCTCCCTCCTTTCACTTTCTATGACCCTCTCTCTCTCTCTCTCTCTCTCTCTCTCTCTCTCGCCCGCCCCTTCCCTTTGTTGCTGCAGTATGAGCTCACCAATATTGAGCTGCACCAGACAGACTTATTGTAGGTTTGTCCCCATAGTCCTACCTGGCCATTTATTGCTAAGATTGGTTTCAGTGTTCCAGGATGCAGTCACTAATTAATGACTGCACTAACTTTTGTTTTTAGGATTTTTGACTTTGCCTGACGTGTGACGATAGGATTGGCACCAACATCACGTCCCTGTCTCTGACATATGACTCTGTCTTGCAAATGCTTTGGCATGCTGTATAATTGTAGGTAACTGCAAAGAACCAAGTATCTACAGCAAGTCCAGCTGTCTTTGACTTCTAGATATCCTATGATCTGGGTGACTGAGACTCCACAAACTCCATCTTGTTACTTCTCTGTCATGTAGATTTATTTTTTCTGAAAGCAAAATTCTCATCATTGGTGAAGTTTTTTCTTTTATACAACTCAACTGTCCAAAACCTTAAGTTGTTCCCTCGCCTCCAGTGTAAACAAAACAAATTACCTCTTGAGAGAAAGCAGACGATAATATAAAAGTTGTATGCCTATTTCACTGATCCCTTTAACCAGCATGCCAGTTGAATAGTAAGTTAACCATCCATTTGAGCTTCTACAACTTTAATCTTCCCACTGCTGTGTGGTAAAACATTAGCCTAACCCCCCTGGCTTTGACTGAAAAAGGATTTTGATGCCAGTCCTGTCACGTCTATAATCTGATCAGAAGGTATGAGGACCTTTTCTTACTAAAAATATCTGTGCAACTCAATTGATTAGTTTTTTGTTTGTCTTTTGCTCCTTAAAATTGAAGTTGTGGGGATACCCAGAGGTTCAACTTTTTGCCATTTTGTTTCTGGCCCGACCTTGGAAGTTATTCTGAGCCACAGCGTATCTGAAACACACATATGAAAACTGAATGCTGTTGGACCCGATGTTAGTTACTGTGTTATTTATTTAGTTGATGATTTAGTTACTACCCATGCAGCAGTGCTGACCTTATAACCACTATGTCCCATTGTTAACTTATCATTCACTTATTGGCTCATGCCCACATTTTACTATTATTATCATTATTATCAGTATTATACTTATTTGTGGCTTGTGCAGAGTTGATTGATGACACCATGTTTCCAAATGAGTAATTAAATAGGCAGCTAGCTCTGCGGTTAATAAGTCATTAAATTAATTAGCATACCACTGACTTTGACACATACTTAATAATGTGTTAAAACATTTGTTAAATTTTAATCACTAGTTAATTAAGCATTCATTAGTGAACAATAACGTCAAGTGTTACCCAATGAGCACATAATCGAACAAAGTGAACCACATCAGAAGAGGACGACACTGGGTGATATGTGATTCATAGTAAAAGGCCATGGTCCAACCTTTTGTTGAGAC
The DNA here is from genome assembly GCA_002120245.1 of Maccullochella peelii. Lineage (NCBI taxonomy): Eukaryota > Metazoa > Chordata > Actinopteri > Centrarchiformes > Percichthyidae > Maccullochella > Maccullochella peelii. Next base: position 3,683 of record LKNJ01002091.1, on the reverse strand, counting down.
ACTCTCCGCTGTTAAACAACTAACGGATAATCGTGTTCAGACACAGACCGAGCTCCATCTATGAGGTTCAGGCTCAGCCTGTGCCGAAACTAACCGCTGTCACGACCGGGATGATAAAAAAAGAAAATCTGCTGTGTTGTTGCCTTAAGCAGAACTTCAGAGACAAGATTATTTTCAGCATGCAGAATTATCATGCGGCGGTGATTTCAAGTACAACAGAAGGGGGACTGATCTATGTAATGTGGAGTGCTGTGGTTGGATCAGACAGGCAGCATGGCCGGTCTCTGCTGAAGATTAAACATAACCTCTCCAGCTGGGGTCATGTCTGGAGTAATAAGAGAGGAAACACACTGTGTTTTGCCTTTAAAGTGATGCAGTAAGTTATTGGTCGCCTCACCTGTTTAGTGATAAATACACAAATACTAAAATCATCCATGTGTCCTTTTTTATCAATAGCTCCAGTACTTTGGGGTCACTGGTCACACTTGGTTTGGTTATTTAAACTGTGAATTTATCTGTGTTAAAAAAACGTGGGGAAATCTGATTTAAGAAAATCAATAATATTAAATTTGGGTAAAAACTGGCTAAAAATACCCTTTGTGTTGCAGACTTAACTGTTTTCATTTACTTTGAGGGACTTTGGCTCATAATCAGCAACTGTTTTGCATTTTTTCTCCACTTAACTTTTATTTACATTTTCTGTAAGTGGAAGCATAGCCTGAGCTGTCCTTGCCTCAAGATGACTTGTAAACTGTGGTGAACAGTGTCCTCTTGCAGCAAGAGACAGAACAAACTTTGGATTTGCAGGGACTTAAAAGCTGGGTGAAAATCACTTGAAACATATCTGCTCCTTTTGATGAAAATAAGCCTTAGCAGTCCTCTATGCTAGCATGATAGAATAGTCTATGTTGAGTGGCAGCAGGTGGCCGTGTTATCAAAACAGGAAGACATGCCTTAATTAAAGCATAATGTATCAAATAAGCTCCAGTCAAGTCAGTCTATCAGTATTAAATTTCTGCCAAACACACCTCCGAGGTCGTCTCGAGTCTGTCAGCAGGATGGAGCTGTAGTCGACTTTTTCCACATGATGCTTCGACTGCTGTCAATCATCCCCCTCGCTCTCCTCTGGCCCTGTGGCAGCCTGTTAACGGATATCAGAAACCTCACCATGCATCAACATTACATACAATAACCTCTCTCTCTCTCTCTCTCTCTCTCTCTCTCTCTCTCTCTCTCTCTCTCTCTCTCTGTCTTTTGTTTCTCTCTTTGTCTCAGCTCGCTCGCCGGTGTTCAGTGCCATGTTTGAGCACGAGATGGAAGAGAGTAAGAAGGTGAGTCGGACACTTGACTCTGTCATTCCTGCTCCCTCGGTGGCGAGCCGAATGTCTTAATTCTAATCTTTCTCTCTGTTGCGTCAGGAGGTGCTCACCTCTTAAAACATCCAAGTGTGTCTGCACGTGTTCCTTCATGTCTTGTTGACTGCAACTCAGTTATCTGGTGTCTTTAGAGCCACTATGTGTGTCATTTGTATGTGATTATAGCATCTTTGAAGTTATCCTGAAGGCACAAGGTGCTGTTTGTAGACAAAATGAGACGATACCAGTGAAAATTAGTGCAGCTTGTGTTGCTTTCAACACAATCATCTCACTTTATCCAGGAATTGTGGTGGGAGGAGGGTATTAGTGTGCATTGCTCTATGCCATGGTGTCTTTTTAGGGGCTAACCCCAGGGGATATCAAAGTTGTACATTTTTAGATTTCACACTAGAGCTGCCCAATACTGAATATTTGAGGCTGATGCCAATATCATTATTTAAGAGTTAAGAAAATCTGAACAAATCTAACAGTTTAAAGTACAATATTTGTTTTTGAATATAAGCACATAACATAAATACTTAAGACTTCGATATGTACTGAGCAGGACATTTTACAGTTTAAAAATAAAGTGCTCTTTGGTGGACAAACTATGTTGATGACAACTATTTCTAAGTTAGCGTATAACAAATCTTTAGCATTTCTGTACTGCATTGTGTTGTTAAGGCCCGGTCTCACCAGCATTTAGAACGACAATACTTGTGCGGTAAAATTAATTAATTCAAGTGGAATGGGCAAACTAAATCAGTCCAACTTTGGTGAACTTTAACAAACGAACTTGTGACCAATAGCAAGCTGTCTTGACAGTGCTGACCTTTGAGGGAATGGAGAGACGGAGGATCCAAAATGGAGGATGCTATCGTAGCTAATTAGATGTGTTGCACCATCCACTGTTATGTATAAACTGCTCAACAGAAAGAGGAAGGGTTATGAGTCAAGAGTCAATGGTACAAATACGTCTTTTGAATGAACAGTGTGAACTCATTGTCCTGTTAGCAACTGGAGAGTTCAATAACTCTTTATTGAATGAAATTGTGTAAATGTTGTGACTGGCTAGCATGTTCCCGACTGGTTAGCTTGTTAGCTCGCCAGCTACAAGAGTTTACCAAATAGCCCTGCGACTATAGTCACTGTGCTGTGCCACTATCTGGTGTGACTGGACATTAACTTATTAGCTGACATACTGTATACATCAGAACCAATATTTCTATGATAAGCTAATATTGGCCTGGCTTATTTATCAGTACACATAGGGGCTTGAAATTACCTGAAAAAGTATATATTTTTTAAAAAGCTAAACGTTACAATTTCTATGTACAAACTTATTTCAGTGAAAGCAACCACAAGATATTTTGTCTGCATGCAGATTATTTTATATTTATTTATTTATTTATTTGTGGGTTATTGTACATGTCTTTCAACCCTGCATGCAGTATGTGCATCATTTCTTTTTTATGTGTCCTCTGTGATATCTGTTTGTGCGTATGTTTCCATGTCTGTGTTTGTGTGTGCACATGTGCGATGCAGAGAGCCCTCGTGCCACAGTTGGTTGTGCTCATCCGATATAGGAGCTGGTGAGATTGAACCTTGGTGATTTAGCCGTCATGTCAGCAGAATATTGATGCCTGCGCGGCTCGAATGGGGAAATTATAAAGCACAGAGCCAGGAAATGCATCTTAATTGCTGTTTAAGTGGGCGTCTTCATCAGAAAGAGGGAGAGATGGTGGGCCACGTCCCCGTACGATTCAGAGAAAACAGATAGATGGCTTAACACTCCTCTGCAGCACTCTATAGAGGAGAGACAAATGAGCTCATAAAGAAACACTCTAATAGAGGACTGCTCTGTGAATAGAGGGCAGCTTCAGACACTGTAACTACAGCACCGTTGTCTATTTATGAGAGACTGTTGAAAGCTCGCCTTCGCAATACTGAAGGAAGTCCTGTTCGTTTTTCTCATCTGCTTATGTGGTGCTATTTTCCCTTTTTTTTGGTTTGTTTTTTTAAATTCATTAACACTCCAACCCACTTTGCTGTAAAAAATCAGCAGAACAAAATTGGTCAAGTTTTCATCTCCTATCTGCTTGATTTTGTACAAACGGTAAAAGTAAGAAAGCACAGGCTGTGATGGGAAATTTTCAAGCAAGAGTCTGAGGTTAATTTAGAAAAAATACACACGTCTAGATTCTATGTGCAAAATGTAGCGAGTAGAGGATTCATGTTGTTTGTTTTACCTGTTTACGCTGCATGCGTGCTTACATGCCTTCATGTATTTACAGTGGGGCAAAAAAGTATTTAGTCAGCCACCAATTG